>OZ038498.1:105577526-105675026 GCA_964036315.1 Acanthosepion esculentum | reverse complement strand
ATTTTAAAAAAAAAACAAAAAAAATAAAAAACGTCAAAGTAAGTTGAAAACGAAACGTAATGTTTAGTCATTCTTTAAAAAGGGGTCTGTATCTTGGGTGCTCTAGTTATGTTTTAAATGTTGAGCGTGTCGGTTACAGAGGTAGATTCAGTATTTTAAGCCGTACCGGCAGGGACACTTCTAGCAAGGCCATTCTTTTTAATTACATTGATGATCAGTAACTGTTATTAGTCATATGCACAATTGAACTACTTCATCATCATCATCATCATCATCATCATCTTATTCTTCGTTTTCTACTTCTTTTTCTTTTCCTTTTTTCTTCTTCTTCTTCATCATCATCATCATCATCATCATCTTCTTCGTTTTCTACTTCTTTTTCTTTTCCTTTTTTCTTCTTCATCATCATCATCATCATCATCATCATCTTCGTTTTCTACTTCTTTTTCTTTTCCTTTTTTCTTCTTCTTCATCATCATCATCATCATCATCATCTTCTTCGTTTTCTACTTCTTTTTGTTCCTTTTTTCTTCTTCATCATCATCATCATCATCTTCTTCGTTTTCTACTTCTTTTTTTTTCCTTTTTTTTCTTCATCATCATCATCATCATCATCATATTCTTCGTTTTCTACTTCTTTTTCTTTTCCTTTTTTCGTCTTCATCATCATCATCTTATTCTTCGTTTTCTACTTCTTTTTCTTTTCCTTTTTTCTTCTTCATCATCATCATCATCATCATCATCATCACCATCATCTTCTTCGTTTTCTACTTCTTTTTCTTTTCCTCTTTTCTTCTTCATCATCATCATCATCATCATCTTCTTCGTTTTCTACTTCTTTTTCTTTTCCTTTTTTCTTCTTCATCATCATCATCTTCTTCGTTTTCTACTTCTTTTTCTTTTCCTTTTTTCTTCTTCATCATCATCATCATCTTCTTCGTTTTCTACTTCTTTTTCTTTTCCTTTTTTCTTCTTCATCATCATCATCTTCTTCGTTTTCTACTTCTTTTTCTTTTCCTTTTTCTTCATCATCATCATCATCTTATTCTTCGTTTTCTACTTCTTTTTCTTTTCCTTTTTTCTTCTTCATCATCATCATCATCATCTTCTTCGTTTTCTACTTCTTTTTCTTTTCCTTTTTTCTTCTTCATCATCATCATCATCATCATCTTCGTTTTCTACTTCTTTTTCTTTTCCTTTTTTCTTCTTCTTCATCATCATCATCATCATCATCTTCTTCGTTTTCTACTTCTTTTTCTTTTCCTTTTTTTCTTCTTCATCATCATCATCTTCTTCGTTTTCTACTTCTTTTTCTTTTCCTTTTTTCTTCTTCTTTTTCTTCTTTTTCTTCTTCTTCTTATCCCTTTTCTTTTGCTTCTTCTTTTCTTCTTTCATTTTCTTTTTTTTTCTTCTTTTTCCTCTTCTTTTTTCTTTTTTCCTTGTTCTTTTCCTTCTTATTTTTCTTTTTCTACTTTTTTCTTTTTCTTCTTCTTCTTTTTCTTCTTCCTTTTTCTTCTTCTTTTTCTTCTTATTATACTTCTTCCTCTTTTTCTTTTTCTTCTTTTTCTTTTCCTTCTTAATCTTCTTTTTCTATTTTTTATTCGTTTCCTTTTTTCTTCTTTTGCTACTTCTTTTTCTTCTTTTCTCTTTTCTTCTTTTTTTCTTCTTTTTCTTTTTCGTTTTTTCTTATAGCTCTTTTCCATCTCCCTCTTTATCCTTTTTTTCTTTTTCTTCTCTTTAACAACATGGCTCTCCACAACTTCCTAACCCTCTTAGTAAGATTTGTCTTTTCGTCATCCCGCTAACGAACTTTTTGTCATCCATTTACACAATCTTGTCATCTGTCCTTTTTGTCTTGAGTATCATGTGTGTCATATTCTCCAAGCCCCTTTCCTCATTATGCCTCCTAGAATTTCAACCGTTTCTTTCTGATTCTAAGTATGTGTTCTTTTTATTCCCATTTTCCTTGTTCCGTCTATGGTATTCTCAGCATCCTTCTGTAGAACCACATTTCAGTCAGCTCAATTCTCAAACTTTTTCTTTCTTTCTAACGTAAATTTGTTGATACTTTCTTTAGTGATATTATAAGCATTGAATTATCTCCCCTTTTACAATATATTGTCTGCCCAAAATTTTATTTTCTAATGTAATTTTTAATTTATGCTTTAACAGAAGGGATTAGATAATTTATGAAATTCAAAAACAGATTACAGTGAGATAACTTCTGTACGAAAGTATGTCCCCTATATATTAAAAAAAGCGCTAAATAAACAAACATAGCGTTTTTAAGGCGTCAAGTTTCATCCTAGAATTTCAAACATGCTTGCATGAAAAAATTCTATATACAAGGGAAATCTATATTTCAATGCCTAAATATCAGAATATGGAATTTGGGAAGAGTGTCAGATCGAAAAGCCCTCCCAACTCACGATATATATATATATATATATATATATATATATATGAGGAAAAATATGGAAAAACAAAAAATCCGAATATGCAAGTTTACTGTTTTTTAATGTTGTTTCAATGTCGACGTCAGACGTTTCGGTCTAGTAGACCTTCTTCAGGACATAGTTATTAAAACATAATTAAAATTAGACAATATTCAAGTCAACATGAAAAGATGATAGACATAAGAATAATCAAAACAAAATGACTGAATTTTAAGATATTCGCCTCGGTAATTTAAACAATGCTTTATTTGTACACATAGCTAAATCTGATCATAATTTCGACTTTGATTCTGTGAACATTTTAAAATATATTCATAATAAAAATCTTAGACGGATTTATGAGGCAGGCATAATATCTATCTCGCGCACGGTGAATACTAGACCCGGCTTCTTTAATATTTCCCCTTTTCTGGCAAGATTAATGCTGGACAAACGTAGTTATAAACTTTAGATTCTAGTAAAATTCTTCTTTTTCATTAATAGTAATAAACTCTATTTTAGGAATACGTTTTCATAACATCGCCCACGGGACGCCGACGTGATCGCATTTCAAAACGGAACGCTGGTCTTAAAATTCAGTCATTTTGTTTTGATTATTCTTGTGTCTATCGTCTTTTCAGATTGACTTGAATATTGTCTAATTTTGATTATGTTTTAATAACTATGTCCTGAAGAAGGTCTACTAGACCGAAACGTCTGATGTCGACATTGTAACAACATTAAAAACAGTAAACTTGCATATTCGGATTTTTTGTTTTTCCATATTTTTCCTCATACTGTCGGATCTATATCCACATATTTGCTTACATATATATATATATATATATAATTATTTATTTGAAAATTCGAACATAAATATGTTATAAAATCACTACAAAAATAGCCATTTTGTTTCAATACCTCCGGTGTCTTATCAAGTAATGATGTTGAATGTAGAACAAAGGGTTTTAAAAGATTCTAATTAATTAACCCCCCCCCCCTCGCAAGGGGAAACGCTGTTACATAATCTGGAATGACCAATCAAAATACAAGTATACGGGAATTCAAAAAACTTGACAACGAAGTAATAACTATAAAATGCTTTAAAGTTGGGGGTTATACAAAAATAGAATTTATTCTAACTAATAAGTATTAAATTATACGATAAAATTTGAAATTAAAATTAAAAATTACCCATTTTAAAATCTAAATTTAATCGCTATTAAGTTTAAAATTATAAAATTACTGAGGAAAAAAGAAAACATACATATGTTATTCTATTTTTTTGTTTTTCTTGAAATTAAGTTGGAATAAACGTTAAGACCGACTGCTCTTAACTTCATGACAGCATGGATACATTTGAATTCTAAGCATAGGCAGGGGATGATGACATCTTGCGAAAGACACCTCTCTTATGTGAGCTTATTTGTGCGTATGTATGGGTATGTAAACTTTGGCTTGGTCTACAGGTGCGGGTGTATGTGTATGTATGTATATATGTATATGTATATGTTTGTGTATTTGTATGTATGTATTCACTGTCAGTCACTGTGTGTTTATCTAAATCTAAAAATAAACACGCTAAAATTCACCTTCATTCCTACCGTGCGCTGACGGCTTAGTTCCGACTGACGCAAATTCAGTCGGGTTTCGATCCTAGCTAGAGGCAACCGGACGTCTGGCTACACTGATGAGCTGTGAAACAGCGAAACAGTCTGTCTGTGGATGACAAATATATATATATATATATACTTGCTGTCTTGGCCCATGGCCTAGACTTTAACATCCCTTTTATTTCTGTTAGTATGGAAAATATTTTTTCTGAATTCGACGTATATTATGCTCAACTCTCGAAGCTTCAACCTGTGTCTGGTGATAAATCCAGTGACTTTCGGGCTGAATTGAATGATTTGGTTCATTCTCATGCTAGTTCTCCTATTTCTTTCTCTGAATCGAAATGAAGAAGCGAACACCATAGGGTTATTAAATCCCTCAAGAAGAACCATTCGTTTATTACGAAACCGGATAAGGGATCTGGCGTTGTCCTCATGGACCGCCATGATTACATCAGTAAAATGTTAAGTATACTTAATGATCCTTCCAAGTTTCAACGTCTTGGTTCCATTGACACTCATGACTCCACGCTGACTTCGGAAATTCGATTTCAGAAACGTCTTGTGAAATGGGTAAAAAGTGGTGTTCTTTCTTCTGAAATGGCGGAGCAATTGAGACCGTCTGGCTCTATTCGTCCCCGTCTGTATGGATTACCCAAGATTCATAAGGATGGTGTCCCGTTGAGACCTATATTATCGATGATTGGGTCTTCACAGCATAAAGTTGCAAAGTGGCTGGCTATAATGTTGCAACCAGTTTTGCAGCGTTATAGTACCTTCTGTATTAAAGATTCGTTTACTTTTTCCCAATTCATTCGGAATTGGGATGCCACTGATGGATTTATGTGTTCGTTTGACATCTGCAGCCTCTTCACTTGTGTTCCTTTATCGGAGATTATTGATATTTGCAGCGATATGTTATATCGCAGTAATTTAACTCCTCCGACTATACCTGAAGATGTTTTCATTGAACTCATGAAAATTGCCACCATGTCTGTTGATTTTAGTTTCTACAATACCATGTATCGTCATCGCGATGGATTCTCCTTTGGGTCCTGTTTTGGCAAATATTTTTGTGGGTTTTTACGAGGAAAGCCTTCTGTCAGGTTCTTCCCGGCCCAAGGTTTACTTTCGTTATGTGGATGACACCTTTTGTGTGTTCAGCCATGAATCTGAAGTTGATCACTTTTTCTCCCTACTCAACGGTGTTCATCCTGCCCTTAAATTTACGGTAGATAAGGAGGTCAATGGTTCATTGCCTTTCCTAGATGTTCTGGTTCACAGAACCCCTTCCTTGTTCATTACTTCTGTTTATAGGAAGCCTACTTTTACAGGTCTTTATACCCGATGGGACTCTTTTATCCTAAACGACAAAAGATCAATTTGATTAGGAATTTGACCCACAGGGCGTTAATGATCTGCTCGGATAACACCTTGAAAGATGAAATTAGCTGTTTAACTGGTATCTTTGTGAACCATGGTTATCCGTTGGACAATCGGTTATGCGGAATAAGACTGCCAGGTTTAATAAAATCAAGCCTGCTACGGTTGGTAAATGTCCGGTCCATCTCCGTTTACTGTGGTTGGGTAGGATTAGTGAATCCTTCGCCAAGCAGATTTCATGTAGTTCACGTGAATGTTATTTTGCAGCAAACGTTCGTGTTGCTTTTCAAACCAGGTCTGTCCTTTCATCTGTGTGTAAAGATGTTCTACCCCCCGCACCATATTAACTCTGTCATTTATTATTTCAAATGTAGTTGTGGATGCGACTACATAGGTAGAACGATACAGTGTTTGGACGCTAGAATTAAACAGCACGTGTCTGCGAAAATACTTAATAAAAATATTTCTTTGGGCGATTCCATTCGGAATACGTATGGGTCGTCGATAGCGGATCATTTTATAAAGAATCCTACTTGTGCGTTGGATTTCAGTTTGACCTGGTTTTCTGTTTTGGCCAGGGCACACTCAGTATTCCATCTTAAGGTGATGGAGACGCTGTACATCAGGTCCAGGCGACCGGCTCTTTGCAAACAAAGGGACTGTTTGCTTGGACTTGCTGTGCTGTGCCTCTAGCATCTTTGTTGGTATTACGTTTATTATATATATATATATTTCTCTTCCCTGCCCATTCATTCATGTCATTCATTACAGACTTTCTTGTTTTTCACAATTTCTATTCCCCGTTAACAGTTCTGATCAGAGGGGTCGAAAAATGTTTTTATGCCTTAATATATATATATATATATATATATATATATATATATATATATATATATATATATATATATCAAGTCTGTGGTACAGTTTAATTTATATTACATGAATCATTCATACAAAAAGCACATAGTGAAGTTAATGATATAAATGGCGAGAATACATCTTTGCAAACAAATTTATTATGATACATTAACCCCGAACCTGTAGATGAATGTTATGATCCCTGTTTTTAATAAATTCCAGTTGCATAAAGTCTTTTTATACAAGTACTTTCGTCTGTTTCAGACATCATCAGGTATGGAAATAGATTTGTTTTTTACATCCAGGTAATAACGGGACAACGAAAGATTAGATGTGATCCGAAATATGTTTTTTTTAGAAACGTGTTATTGTTAACGGTAAGAAATTTTGGAGCGTTTGGTCGCAACGCTGAGGTTGAATTTTTGGAACATATTTACCATATTAGTAAAAAAACGCACAGTCTTATATTTTAAAAATATTCCTATCATAATTCATGTAATATATATATATATATATATATATATATATATATACAGTGTAACCCGGATATAAGAGAGTTGTCGGGACCGGAGAAGAGGTTTCTTATATCCGGGCTTCTCTTATATCCGGGTTTGGTATATTATATATACATTAACATAGGCTCTAATTTGGGACCAGAGAAAATAGCTCTTATATCCGGGTTTCTCTTATATCCAGGTTTCTTATATCCGGGTTACAATATATATATATATATATATATATATATATATATATATATGTATGTATGTATGCTTCGATGTAAGCGTACTTATATATGTGTATATGTGGATATGTTGATATGGGTATTTATACATGATTATATATATGTATATGTGGATGTATGTTCGTATGTCTTCGTATAGGTACATGTATGTATATCTTAGTGTCTTGAAATGTATCATCAATACTAACTAAAATCTATTTTTGCTTGATAAGGTTTTTTAATTGGTTATAGACTTAATCAACAATTGTGTCTGGTACATTTTAAAATTATTATGGATTTTATTGTACTTTATCGTCAAGAAGATAATATTGTTAGAATATATGTAGGTTTATGCATGTATATACCTATTTATGTATATATATATATATATATATATATATATATATATATATATATATATATATATATATATATATATTATGAAATGGACAAAGTCCGACAATTACTTAAATACATTTTTATGTTTAACATTCTTTTTATAGACACAAGTATTTAAGTAAATGCTCTGTTTTATAATAAACAGTATTAAATAACATTTACCGGCCTGAATGTCCGAGAAATTTTCATAGAAAACACATATTAAAACACATAGTAAATTCTAGGGATTTTTTTTTGTATTTTTTTTTCTAGGGATTTTTTTTGTATTTCAATTTTGGATGTTCCGTTAGGTTTCTTCAATTTCCGCAGTCTCCCTCTTAGTTTACATATAAGATGGCGATGATCGCTTCCGCAGTCGGCGCTTGGGTAGGTTTTGCAGTGAATCCTTGCATTCCTGAATCTTTTATTGATGTTTATAAAATTAATTGGGTTTTTAGCTTCTCTTCTTGGACTCCTCCATGTCCATAGTCGTCTCGGGTGCTCTTGGAACCATGTGTTGGCTATTGCCTGGACATTGGCTTTGTATCAGTGGATCCATTTTTATCCGTGTTCGTTGCACGTTCCTAATCTGAATGTTCCTGCTATACCCCTTGCCTTTTCCTTGTCTACTTTGGCGTTTAGGTCTCCCATGTATTTATTTACATGGCTAACATCCTTGCTAGAATTTATTCTGCTTTATATCAACCATAAAATTACAATAGTAATAATTGTAACGCTACTTATTAACAAAAACTAAATCTCCCGAAATTGGAGCTGCCGGAAGTAAGAAGCCGAGATGTAACAGCAACTCATAGTGAGAATCAAATTCTCTATATTACATGGGTTTTACTACAACGCATTAGACTCCGACTATTAATGAGTTTCATTAAAGTCTGGCACGAGGCCATCATAGCTGGGAAACTGTTGAGAATCGAACTCTTTATTTTCATGACAAATGTTTAGACGGGCGACATGAATTAAATCCACCAGTTCAGACATTCACATCTAGAACCGGCCGTGCACAATCGAATTTGCATTCCATTTGTAAAGAGGAAGTTCTACTCAGACAGCTCCTTCCCTAGAACTGTCAATTTGTGGAACAGACCACCCTTTACGATCACTACAATCTTAACTATTGCAAGTCGTGAGCCAATAATGTCTATTTCTTAATTAAAAAAAAATGATTTTAAGTTAATACTAAATGAACAGTACAATTAATAATAGGGCTATGCCAGAGAGACAGAGACAGAGGCAGAATGAGAGAGAGAAGAGAGAAGAGAGAGAGAGAGAAATAAAAGATTGCATTATCACTAGAAGTCTAGAGCCAATCGTTATCTTTCCTGATAATATATCCTGATAATGTCTACATTCTTACTGACTTATAACAACATAATTTAGTCGGCCTATCTATTGAGTGGGTCTTGGGGGTTGTATTAGGAGAACAATGATATAAAAAAATAATCTAGTTCGCGAAAAGAGCTTGATAACCTTTGTTTTATGGCATGTGTACAGGAATGAGTTATTTCAAAGTAAAAAATAAAAGGTCAATCGTTAAGAGTTTTGTAGGAATTCTTAGAGGCGTGTACGAAGCTGTCCAGTAACAGTTGGCTGCCAAGCTCAGCAGATATCTGAGGTTTTAAAAGACAAAAGTACGAAAACTCAGTGAATCGTAAGAATAAAAATAGAAAACGTATTTCTGATCATTTCTTTATTTGCTTGTGTTTGCTCGTCCTTCTAAAATCCAGCCAAAAGAAGAAGAAAAATGGATGCGAACAGAAATGAATGTGGGCTTAGAGGAACAATTCAAGAAAGACTGGCTTAGTTCCAATGATTGTAGCTGGATTTCTTTTTTATCTTCTGTTTTTTTATCGTTCTTTAACAATAAGAAGATTAGCAGAGATAAAAATAAAAATACAAAATTGAAAATACAAAATGAATAGTTTGCAGGAGGGTAAATAAAAAAAGAGATGGAAACATTTTTTATTTTTTGATTTAAAAAAAAAATTGATTTTAAGTAAATACTAAAGAAACAATACAATTAATAATAGGGCTACACCAGAGAGACAGAAACACACGCAGAGAGAGAGAGAGAGAGAGAGAGAGAGAGAGAGAGAGAGAGAGAGAGAGAGAGAGAGAATAAAAGATTGCATTATATTGCTACATCAAACCAACCCAACCAAACCCAATAAATACTCATGCTTTTAGCATGCGCATATCTGCACTTTTACATTTTTGTATTTTTGCATGAATACTTATGTAAATATATATATTATTATCTATTCAGAATATATATATATATATATATATATATATATATATATATATATATATATATATATATATATATATATATATGTTGTGTTTGTTTGAGTCTGCGATTGTGTCTGTGTGTGTGTTTAAAAGTACGAAATCGATCAAGAGGCATTCTTTCAAATGCACACAACATGCATATGAATATATATATTATATCTATCTATCTATCTATCTATCTATCTATCTATCTATCTATTTATATATATATATATATATATATGTTCGTGCGTGTGTGTGTGTGTGTGTGTTTGTGTGTGTGTGTGTGTGTGAATTATATTACCTTGTTATATTCCGTTAGTATCGTCTAAATGCATTTTCAGTTACACGCTCACACACAGAAACGCACACACATATGCTTTGGGTTTCTGCATTGCAGGTATATGAAAAAATTGTAGAAATATTTACCATGTACTTATTTCCATATGTGTAAAGAGAAAACGGTGATTACTCTTTTTTCTAAAATATCGTGCATAATTAGAGTCTCGGAGAAACGAGATGTGAAAACGAGAAGTAAACGTGGAAACGGGACAGCAGTTTTATGTTTAGCGATCCGTGCTTACGATCTTTCTTGTCACGTTTTGTTCAACAGAAAATATTTGGTAATAAGAACTGATGTAAAAATATCAGGAAAGAAAAAAAAAAACAAGAAAACAGACAAAGCGTAAGTCTGTATTCAAATCCTATAAACACAGGATGAAAATGAAATTGGGGCATGAGCCTTCAAAACGGCTTCGAGATTCAAGAAAAAAAATGTATTCCCACAGACTCTACCTTAAAATCAGTTCAATACTCTATCGCTATTTCAATGGCAAATGTTCTGACGGACTCTATTTTTTAGTCCAGCAATTTCAGACCTTTGCAGATTATGTTGAAGGAAACTTTTTCTCCTGTATTCCAATTGTAAGGAAGAAGTTCAACTTTTCCCCTAGAACAGCAACTTTGTGGAAGAGACTCCAGCGTGAAAACTTCCCTGAAAACCACAATCTTAAAACCTTCAAGTCATGGTTCAATTTTTATAAATCCACCATATCCTCATAATGTTACACTTGCAACCATATTACACAAATCACGGGCACATTTGGACGTGTTGTAATGATTGGCAAGCTTGTCTCGTTAGATTAGTTATGACTGATTAGTGAGTTCGATCCTCACTAGGTGCTCCACACTTTCGGCCTTGTGCTACATCCAAGATACGCTTAGAAAATCATTTTTGAGCACTTCGTCCTCGTATAATGTTTAGCATGTTTCTCTCGCTAGATCAGTTACGACTGAATAGTGAGTTCGATTCTCACTAGGTGCCCCACACTTTCGGCCTTGTGCTACATCCAAGATACGCTTAGAAAATCATTTTTGAGCACTTCGTCCTCGTATAATGTATAGCAAGCTTCTCTCGCTAGATCAGTTACGACTGAATAGTAAGTTTGATCCTCATAGGTGCCCCACACTTTCGGCCTCGGGCCACATCTATGCTTAGAAAATCACTCTATCAAAAAACTCATTCAGTAACCATCTATATAGGCCGTTCTCCAACCGTCTGCAGGTGTACCAGTAGAGTAAAGTGCAAGTTACGGTTTAATGAGAGCATGTGCCGAATAATGAATAACGCGAGCCTTGAATTTTTCAATATTAAACATTATTTTTTATTTCATTCCTGACTTCTTTATTTACACTCGGCGTGTGTGTTAGGTGCGCTCCCCACCCCTATCGAGTACTCTCCTCTGGTACGCCGGCATGAAACACTACACATTCAATCTATCATGTATCGTGTAATATGTATCATCTCCTAAACGTATTCCGTATTCCGTTTCGCCCAAATCGCTTGATTTTCGCTGTTTTCCTCTGTCCCACTTCAATATGTCCTGTGAGTGTCAGATTTTCGAAGCCCCTTTTCCTCATACGTTCAATCAATGGCATTCTCAGCATCCTACTGTACAACCACATTTCTATTTCCTTAAATGTCTTCATCTGTGAGGAGATTGTGCAACTTAACTGTCATCTCGGAAGACTGATATAACGTAACAGAATAGTACTCTTTTCTGTTTTTCTGTTGTTTCAAGTCTCTTCTTCATCTGTAAGGAGATTGTCCAGCATTCACTGCCATATAGGAGCTCGGATATTACATAACTGTTCAGTACACTTTTCTTTGTTTCTGTTGCTTCAAGTCTCTTCTACATCTTTGAGGAGATTACCCAGTATTCGCTACCATATAAGAGGACTGATATTACATAACAGTTCAGTACTCTTTTCTTTGTTTCTCTTGCTTCAAGTCTCTTCTTCATCTGTGAGGAGATTGTCCAGCATTCACGGCCATATAGGAGGACTGATATTACATAACAGTTCAGCACTCTTTTCTTTGTTTCTCTTGCTTCAAGTCTCTTCTTCATCTGTGAGGAGATTGCCCAGCATTCATTGCAATACAGTAGGACTGATATTACGTAATAGTTAGTACTCTTTTTTCCTTTTCTAACTATTCCTGGGTAAAACGATAAACTGCACCCGGCAAGGACTCTGATCGGGATATTGGAGGTTTGGTGACTGTGAAACCACCTCTTAATTGCTGTTTTCCCCAGGTCCACTCTGACCAGGGGTGGTAGCACGTGTTACAGTCCCAGGCTATGGGCAAATAGTGAACGCCTAAACAAAAATAAAATAACATGAAAGCCTAAAATACGTATTTCTAGTGAAATTACCAACAATACATTTTATTTGTAGTTGAAGCCGTAAAGTGTTGTTGAAATATTTAGATTTCGGCATTAAATAACCGGTAGAGCTTGATATACCTCTAAACAAAATAAATCAAATTACATTTCTAACGAAATTTTCCTGTTAATACTTTTCTTAGCTTTTAGAAGGCATCTTTCGCTATCCTAAATCGCCTTCGGATTTCGTTGTTTTCCTCCTCTGTTAAAATATTTCCTAGATATTGAAAAAGTTAAACTTGCTTGATTTCGTTATCTCCAATTTGTAATTTGCATGTAGGGCTGCCACTTTTGCTAGCAACCATTGCTTCTGTTTCCTTATTATTTCTATCGCAAATATAAATAAAGTTATAATTTTTTTAAAGTGCTCACGAACTTTATGGACACCCTGTATATATAATATGGAGAAAATGTAAGGAAAATAGTAATTTTTTATTTTTATTTTATATTCTAGCGATAAACGGCCTGTACATCAGATAAAACATCTACACTGTACAAATTTTAACTTGGAAATATAACTACATAGTAAAACATAAAAACCTATATTGCTGTCATTCCTGGCGGTGGGCGCCTATTTTTGCTGACAAGTTTTCTCGAAAATTTGGGCCGGTAGATGGATATAAATAAATATACTGTTTCATAAATAAGTCAAAACAGGGCGTCTATTCAAATATGAGTATCCATTTAAAAATAACGTTTGAACAGTTAAATCACTTCCTAAAAATTGTCTTTGTTTACGTTGGGGTACAAAAGAGAAAATAGATTATAGTGAACGGACCACCTACTAAAAAAGTTTACTCACCCTAAGGTATTCTATTGATAATTATAATTTCGGATATAAATGAGATTTAGGGAAAAAAACTCTGTGCAAAAAAAGTGACTCACTTATTTCCTGCAACTAGTAATCAATAGAAACATAACCGAACAGCTTTAAATAAAGAGTAATAGAGGTATCATTTATTTATAATAGGTAATATAGTTCAAAATATTTAATAATCTATGGGTCCTCCTTTATTTTGAATAACCTTTTCAACCCTTTTTGGCATTGACTTGATTAGGTTCTGGCAAATCTCATCTCCAAGCATTGAATTCCATTCGGATATGAAATTCACAATCAAATCCTTTTTGTTTCTCAACTGCTTTCTCGAGAGCCTGTACTTTATAATACTCCATAAGTTTTCTATGGGGTTGTGGTCAGGAGATTGGGGCGGCCATTTTTAGGACACTCACCTGATTCTCATCAAAGTATTCCTTCATCAATTTTGATTTGTGACAGGGAGCATTATCCTGCATAAAAATGAGTTTGGTGGGGTCGATTTGCACCCTTTCAGCAGAAGGGAGCAGACAAGACTCTAAAATTCTCTTGTACTGCTCGTTCCTTAGGGTCTTTCCAATAGGTTTTAAGAAACCAGTTCCATGAAAAGAAAAGCATCCCCAGAACATTATACTGAATGGATGCTTTACAGTATTTACTGCTAAATTCAAAGAGCTTTCAAAGCTTCTTCTTCGGATTTTAGATCGCTTATCCTTTGAATTTAGCTCAACTTACGTTTCATCGGAGAAGAGAACGTTTAGTAAAAAAAATCAGATGCGTCCCTTTCATCGAACAGCCCTATATATATATATATATATATATATATATATATATATATATATGTAGAAATATAGTCTTAAGATGTGCTATATTTATGGGATAAATTGTTCAATATCAGAGATAGGGCGTGTGTAAATATGAAAGTGAACGTAGAAGTCAACACTTTGAGGCGACAGTCTGTTTCATGCTAGATGCAATCGTCAGGTTGACTGACGGTTGCATCTAGCATGAAACAGACTGTCGCCTCTAAGTGTTGACTTCTATCTTCACTTATATATATATATATATATATATAATTGGGAAGATATGAGTTCAAAAGCACCAGTCAGGATAATAACATATGTATAACTTAGAAAATGTAATTGAAAATTTTAAAACATTTCTATTAATAATATTCCGGTGATAAACTGGTCCATGACACATAGATCACAATATAAAATGAAATCGCATACCAGATACGTGGCGTCGATCGCAATATAAAGTGTAGATCGAATACCATAGTATATACATGACACATAGATCAAAATATAAAATGTAGATCCGATACCAAAGTAGATTAATGACACGAAGCACGAAGCAATTTTTAATATAGAAAGTCATGGCGTGAAATTTTTCATTTCTGATTGACACGAACTCTGCAGATGGAAACCCAATCAGGCTGCTGTTTTAGAAAGGAGAAAAAGTAAAAAATATAAGGTATATATACTTTTCTCATTATTTCTACAATGATGGCAAAAAAATCTTATTGACTGATAGAACAGGTAACGTTGCGGTCGGTTGAAATTTATAAAATCTTTTCCTTAAAAGATTTTTCTGGAAATTACTTTTCTCAAGCATAATATTAATAATTCGGGCACTGATTTTAAACATTGAATGAGCCTCGCATGTCGTGACGTGTATTAAAATCAGTAAAACCACATCCTGAATATATAATCTTTGCGTTCTATAGGCACAGCTGGCGATAACACCCTAACGAATATCAGATTGCACTTTCTCGGTCTAACGTGTTCCACTAACATTTACAGGAACGATGATATCAAATTAATTGCTAGGCCTGTTACTGGAAAAAATTTGACTCCCTATCGGCGTTAAAAAATCTTTCTCGGTAAATCTACCATTCGCCGTACATGTAATACTAAAGCCACATTTGATGTGATGTTTCTGATATTTATCTAGAGGTTCTCGACAATATTGAAAGAGGAAACTGCAATGTTACCGGTCCTGACCTGGTATCTCGGCTTCAGTCATTTTTCACCGACGAAACATGGCTCCGGTGTGTGCCTTTTCTATAAATATCTTCACGGCAATTCTTCTGATGAACTGTCCACTTTTGTAATATGGGTAATCGAAATAAAATCGATGAATAAAATATTAATAACGACTAATAAAAAAAAGAAAATAAATACATTTCTCACGATGCTTCCCCAACTTGGTTTCCTCAAACGCCGTCAGGTGGCGTTGTTGAAGCTTAGAAAAAGGTATCGTCCTGGGTAAGACGATAAACTACATCCAGCAGCAAGGCCTCTGATCCGGAGCTTTTGAGGAGCGTAGAACTACCTCTTAATTGCTGGTGTTCCCAGGTCCACCCTGACCCGGGGTGGTAGCACCTGTAAGGGTCCCAGCTATGGGCAAATAGTTAACTTTTGCCAGCAATACTTTTTTGAAAAAAATTATTACCAGTAATACAATTTGGAAGGAAAAATATTACAGGAATAGATTTTTGACAAAACAAAATATTACCAGCAATAAAAAATTTTGTCTTCACTAAATAACCCATTGAGGTTGATATGCCGTAAAACAAAATAAACCAAACCAATCTAAACCAAAGAATACATATTCTATTCATACGAATCTATCCTAAAAATGTTGTCGGCATTAAATAACCCATTAAGGTTGATATGCCGTAAAACAAAATAAACCAAACCAATCTAAACCAAAGAATACATATTCTATTCATACGAATCTATCCTAAAAATGTTGTCGGCATTAAATAACCCATTGAGGTTGATATGCCGTAAAACAAAATAAACCAAACCAATCTAAACCAAAGAATACATATTCTATTCATACGAATCCACCCTAAAAATGTTGTTGGCATTAAATAACCCATTGAGGTTGATATGCCGTAAAACAAAATAAACCAAACCAATCTAAACCAAAGAATACATATTCTATTCATACGAATCTATCCTAAAAATGTTGTCGGCATTAAATAACCCATTGAGGTTGATATGCCGTAAAACAAAATAAACCAAACCAATCTAAACCAAAGAATACATATTCTATTCATACGAATCTATCCTAAAAATGTTGTCGGCATTAAATAACCCATTGAGGTTGATATGCCGTAAAACAAAATAAACCAAACCAATCTAAACCAAAGAATACATATTCTATTCATACGAATCCACCCTAAAAATGTTGTCGGCATTAAATAACCCATTGAGGTTGATATACCGTAAAACAAAATAAACCAAACCAATCTAAACCAAAGAATACATATTCTATTCATACGAATCTATCCTAAAAATGTTGTCGGCATTAAATAACCGATTGAGGTTGATATGCCGTAAAACAAAATAAACCAAACCAATCTAAACCAAAGAATACATATTCTATTCATACGAATCTATCCTAAAAATGTTGTCGGCATTAAATAACCGATTGAGGTTGATATGCCGTAAAACAAAATAAACCAAACCAATCTAAACCAAAGAATACTTATTCTATTCATACGAATCCACCCTAAAAATGTTGTCGGCATTAAATAACCCAATGAGGTTGATATGCCGTAAAACAAAATAAACCAAACCAATCTAAACCAAAGAATACATATTCTATTCATACGAATCCATCCTAAAAATGTTGTCGGCATTAAATAACACATTGAGCTGTTGATATGCCGTAAAACAAAATAAATCAAACCTATAAAAAGGCAAACAATTTCTTATCTCCGGTCTTTCTGCTTTTTGCTCCAAGATATAGAATCTCGTGTTAATTACGTTCCCACTGGCGAATGTTAGTCTCTGTTATGACGTTCAACAATTTAAATGCAACGCTAATGCCCATCTTCTATCTCCTTGAAGTTTACTGGTTTCTCTCTATTTTTTTTTAATTCTCAGTAACTTTCAGCAGCCCACTTGCGTCTTGGTAGCTTGTCTTTTTAGGAGTGAAATGAAAAAACAAGTCGAGAAATTCTGAAAGTATTTTCATATTGACTCCATAGTGTGGTTGTGAGAAGGTGGTTGATTTTCTCTGATGAAGATCGTCTTTTCTATAATGAAAAGTGCCTACGTCTGATAATAATAATAATAATAATAATAATAATAATAATAATAATAATAATAATAATAATAATAATAATCTATATAATACTAAAAGTCTGTGATTGAGTGCGTGCTTTTGTGGCGTATCTGTTCGGCGTATAATGATTTAAGTTAATCTGGTTTCTTCAAACAAACAATTTTTTAATTAAAATATGTTTACGTTTAAGACAGACACAAAGAGATCCCGCTTTGCCGTTTCGTCCAGTTGTTTGTAAAATAATTATTTATTTTTCAGCTTTCTTTAAACGAACAATATTTTACATATTTAAAAATATTTTTGGCACATTTAACAGAATTTTTTTAAGTTAATCTAATATATAAAATACATTTAAAAATTGTTTGTTTGAAGAAAGTTTAAATAAAAATATTTACTGTATAAACAACACGTCTTTTAAAATCTTATTCACTTTATAAGATTTAAAAATACGTGTTGTTTATAGAGTAAGTATTTTTATTTCAATTTTCTTCAGGCAGTAATTTTTTTTTTTAATGTTGAAATCAACTTCAGTGTTTTATAACTTGAACCATCATTGACCCAACGGGTCACGTGTAGTCTAGTAATAACACTTAAAAAGAGATCAAAGACAAATGCAACCGACCAGATACAGAAACAATGGCAAGATAAACCGCTTCATAGCCAATATTCTTACCGTACCAAACAAGCTGACGTAGACAAACACCGTACCCATCAGTGGCTACGTAGTGCAGGGTTGAAAGCTGAAACTGAAGGTTTTATCCTTGCTGCACAGGACCAATGCTTGTTAACTAGGAATTATCAAGCACATATCCTAAAATATTGTGTTAGCCTCAAATGCAGATTCTGTGATAAATATCCAGAAACCATTGATCATCTTGTATCAGGTTGCACAATATTGGCACCCACTGAATATAAAATCCGGCATGACAGAGTGGGCCAATATCTGCACTGGAAAATATGCAACTTCTACGGGAAAGAAACTGAAAGAAATTGGTATGAACACCACCCAGACCCGGTTACGGAGATAGGGTCTGTTACAATTCTATGGGACTACACAATACACACTGACAGAACAATCAAAGCCAACCGCCCAGACTTTGTTATTAAAAATGTGACTCCTTATTGATATGGCAGTCCCTGCAGACTGCAATGTATCTTTCAAGATATTCAAAAAGCTGTCAAAATACCTTGAAATCGAAATCACAAAGATGTGGCACATGGGAATATCAACAATCCCTGTTGTAGTTGGAGCCCTAGGATTGGTTGGAAAAGATTCCAGTAGACTAATTGAAGGGATTCCTGGAAGCCTATGCCTTAAAGAAATACAAAAAATCGTTCTCACAAGTACATCCCTCACTTTACGAAGGGCTTTGTCTATGTAAAGTATGTTTTTTTTTTGTCAGTGGAAAGTTTCATGATACCATTTCTAACCTTAGGTCTCTGGGCGGGACACGGAAAGAAATGTGTTACACGCCAGAAATCAAAGGAAATAAAAACAATAATAATAATAATGCTAAAATTATGGGAATTTACAATACACACAGGTACAACAATCAAAGCAAATCTCCTAGACATTGTGATCAGGGACCATAAAAAGAAAATCTGCCTTCTTATTGACATGGCGGCCCTTGCAGATTGTAATGTATCTTTGGAGATCTTCAAAAAACGATCAAAATACAATGAACTTGAAATCGAAATCTCAAAAATGTGGCACATGAGGACACCAACCATACCAAGTGTAGTTGGAGCCCTCGGATTGATTGGAAATGGTGTCGATAGACTCACTGAAACGATTCCTGGTAGTCTATACCTAAAAGAAATACAAAAAATTGTCTTCTCAAGTACAGCTTATACATTCTGAAGGGCTTCATCTATGTATGTCTCAGAAAATGCTCTGTGGAAAGTATCATGAAGCCATTTCTGATCTTAAGTCTCTTGTTGGGGCCCAAAAAGAAATAAGTTTCCACGAGATATCAAATAAAATAATAATAATGATAAACGATCGCTTAATCACCACGATGAGAAATATTCTTGCTTAGTGAATGTCAGTTTCCGTCTTAGTGGATTTATTGCCTTGCATTTGGGTAAAATGATCTTAAAAAGCAGATTTTTATCGTTACATTTGTTGTTTTCTACATTAATAATAATACTGTTCGAACTATTTTTAATTTGATCGCAATTATAGTTTAAGATTTTCAATCCTTTTCTCTTCTTTTTTTTTGCCACAAAACAAATAGTTTTTGTGCTTTGCCGAAAGATACACGAATCGTGCTGGGTCAGTGTGACGCTGAACGCGCCATCTGGCGGCGACAAATGATGAACGTTTTATCAATTTCGGGCAAAAAGTGCATGGCTTGCCTTCATAAAATATTCATTTAGAGTCGTCCTATCACACACTCACACACACACACACACACAATATATATATATATATATATATATATATATATATATATATATATATATATATATATATATATATATATAGGTTTTTCGTAAAGTAATGTAATAGGGAATAAAAACGACTTCAAGTTTAACAAACGTTTAATTTATTTGTCGGAAACATATTAATCATTTGCTAGCAAGACAAAGAAGAAAAGACAAAGAAGAAAGTGGCCATTCTATTAGACTGAGTCATGAATAATTTCCGCCTTTGTTTATCAATTTTTCTTTCAAAAAATAAATTACTCTTATATTTTATTCAATTGTATATTGACCAAGGAATTCTTGCTACTTATTAAGCAGATATTCGCTTCGCTTTTCAGAAGAACCCCGTAGGATTTTTTGCGAAAAAACAAATTTTTGATCACCTCGTGAATGTGGTTTTCAGTCAAGAAAATTTACCCCATCAAAGCCATTCGAAGTGATTTGAAAAGCGTAATTATGAGTTTGATGCAAGGTCTGGTAAATAGGCAGGGTGCTTTTGAATAAACCGAGTTCCAAAACATTGTTATTGCGTTAGTCTTGCGTGCGGTCATTTTTTTTTAAATCCACAGTGTATGCTGCCACAGACATGCAAAATATAAAGAATTTTAGCATAGAGTAAATTTCTTCTTAATTGCCACGCATGATTAGTAATTAGGATTATATATTATTAAAATTGCATTAATTTATTATCTATCTATCTATCTATCTATCTATCTATCTATCTATCTATCTAAATTCTTCATATATATCTATCTATCTAAGTCCTTCATATCTATCTATCTATCTATCTATCGCGGTCTCTTTATTATCTATCTATCTATCTATCTATCTATCTATCTATCTATCTATCTATCTATCTATCTATCTATCCATCTCAGCATGCACATATCTATCTATCTATCTATCTATCTATCTATCTATCTATCTATCTATCTATCTAAGTTCTTCATATCTATCTATCTATCTATCTCTCGCGGTCTCTTCATATGTATCTATCTCTCGCGGTCTCTTCATAACTATCTATCTATCTATCGCTGTCTATTCATATCTATCTATGTCTGTTCATATCTATCTATCTATCTATATGCATATATATATATATACATATACATACATATATATATATATATATATATATATATATATATATATATATATATATATATATATATATATCAGTTTGATCATTGTCTATTTCAGTCTGTTCTATCTCATACTATTCATTTTCTATCGCAGTCTATTCATATCTATCTATCTATCTATCTATCTATCTATCTATCTATCACCGTCTGTTCATATCTGTCTATCTCAATCTGTAAAAATCTCCCCCCCTCTCTCTCTATCTATAATGTTGAATCATAAATAATTTCTGTTTTTAATTATGAACTGTATTCTTCAAAAAGTTAAAGTTACAATTACATATTATTCAATGCTATATTCCTTATTATTTGTAGCGGCGTCTCTTCTTGCCGCTCGTCAGCCAAAACCCTTCGATACATTTTGAGCAAAATTCCTTAGGATTTCATATGGCGAACACATGAATCTGCTTTCCATTAGAGGAATTCTTTTCCCCATCAAAACGTTTTACACCGACCCAAAAAGGTAAGAATGATAATCAGTTGGCGAAAGTTCAGTTGAATACGACGGATTCATTCAACAGACCAGCCGTATTCCAAAATGTTTTTCTCTGTTATTCGTGTTGTTCAGCGGCCTTGCGTTGTTATGAGGAAGAGAAAGATTTCTCTTACTAACGAACTCTGGGTGAATTCCAAACAAATATTTATGGACATGTTACTGTAAGTATAAGTTTTCCTTTAGCTTTTTATTCAGTCTTAAATGAATAATACCCCGACGATTCCACAACACACACAGCCTCCCCTTTCTTGCCTTCAGCTAAGATTTTCGGGTCGATTGTGGAGATTAATTCTTGTCCATCCACTGCACTTTTACTGTAACACTGTCCTATGTAACACATTTTCATCACCTCTTGTATTTTTTTACAATGATGTTCCCCCTCTACAAGACACAGTAGCCCACCAGATTGAGGGCTACATTTAAAGAACGGTTAATTAGGTTGATAGGTTCGCCATTACAATCGCTTCCCAGAAAACGCAATATTTATTATGATTGAACCCAATATTTCTAACAAAATCTTGACGAAATATTTAACCCAGAGATTAATTATCAGAAGCAGTCCATGGATCCTTGTAAAATATATTTGTTATGAGCTTCTAGAATACGACCCTGACATAGTAGCAGGTGCAGATTGATTTGTTTTTTTACGGGTTATCAACACCTGTTGTTTAAACCCGAAGCATATTTTTGATTGTAAGAATAAATTATCCTTTCGTGTGAATATTGCATTAATATATATTTTCTAGAATAACAATGATTTTTCAAGAAACAAGTCATACTATTTAATCCATAGCTTGGGGCGGAGATGGATTCATACATTTTTCAAGGGCATTTGAACGTAAGTGATTATATTAGAGCCAAGGGTGTAGCATTCACTTCTCGGCGTTGCCTTTGGGGAAGGCACAAACGCATCTTCTCCCTTTTCAGCTATTGCTTAATTGGAAGGGAAGACTAGCCTTGAGTGGGAGCCAGTCTAGGAGAAACTTGAGTGAATATTGGCAGCCGGACAAGTGATTTTTGACTGGTGTTGGGTTGAAATAACGCATCTCTCTCATCTATTCGACAGACCCGGAGGATTTATTGTTAGAATACATTTCATAATTTACAGGACGGCACGCTGCTTACCCCGAGGTTAATCACGTCATTTCATTTTCCGATTTGTTTTACTTTGTCCATTTAACATTTCTGCTTCTTAAAATTTGTTTAGGAGTGGCAAACCCAGGCCCTGTTGTACTTAGTAGCGTATGAACGCGAAAACATGACTCAGTGTTAAAGGCAGGCTGATTCGTGATAAAGAAAATATCTATTTTCATTGTAGACGTTCTCTAGACGATCGTGACGATAGTCTTGAGAAAAGAATCTGTTTATAATCTAGAAACAATATGCAGTGTTGATGACAGACAAAAAACAATCTATAATAACTCCTGCAGAAGGCAGAGAAGGAAAGCGAGAAGAAATGAGTAAATATCAACTGCAAGAAGACAGAATGCAGGGTTGTTTAACAAAGGGATGACCCCAAAACGACATCAGCCGAGCTGAAGAGGGTCGCCCGGAACCGCGTCCGTTGTAGAGGTGATGCTGAGGCCCCATGTTCCGCAATGAATCAAGAGGCATAGAAGACATTCTTAACAGCATAAGATATGAGACAGGGTTGATAGGAAACACGGAAAGGAAATAATAGTAATTCCTACAGAAGGTAGTGAAGGAAAGCGAGAAGAAAGGACTAAGCATTAATTGCAAGAAGACAGAATGCAGAGTTGTTTAGCAAAAGGTGCAAATTGCGAATCGGATATACCAATATCAAAGAAATTATGAAATTTAAATATCTGGGAATTGTTTTAACAGAGGACGGAAAATGTGGCTTATTGTGATAGCGAAAGATGCCTTCCAAAATCTAAGCAGAGTACTATGAAATAGAAAAGCTTTGTTAGAAAAAAGGAAACGCGAACAGAAATGTTACGTTATATCTCTCCTTCTGTGAGGCAGTGAGTGCTGGGCAATCTCCTCTAACATGAAGAAGATACTTGAAGGAAAAGAAAAATGTTGAGTATATTTACCAGGCCTCCCTATTGTTTACTTTAGCATCGATTTAACATATTTAGTGTGATGAGGAAGGTGCTGTTGGAATCTCCGGGGCTGAGAAAATTCTCCCATCTAAAATGAGGAAAGTAGAGCTCCACTTACAGCACAATGTGACACTAACCACATCCCAGTAAACCCACACTGGCAATGGGTAACTCCTGCACCAGGTAAAAATACTGTGTATTCAAGGGTCCCAACGTTTGAGCAACGAAAAAGTTTTAGAGAAAATGGAAACAAAAAGGAAACTTATGCTTAAAATCAGGAAGATACCGTTGAGATTTCTAGGGCACATAATGAGGAAAGAGGGCTTGGAGAATATGATACTCACGGGGCATATTGAAGGTAATAGGGTAAGAGGGACAGAGAAAAACAAAACATAACCTACCTAGCGAAAATGAATAAATGGATAAGTGAAGAGGGTTTAGGAGAGATAGCAAAAAAGCTAAATTTATGAAGAGCTACAAAGGACAGGAAACTGTGGAGAGCCATGATCGCCAACGCCAGGAATAACAGAGTTTCATGTTTGGAATACTATAAGTTGAAATCATATTTGATGTTTTTGTGTCAGGATGATTACAAAACTTGTAGGCCGATCCTGGTATGATGTCAACTAATCTTATATACATGATAAAATAAAATAAAAAAAAATATTTTACTTACATTTTCTCCATATAATATATACAGGGTGTCCATAAAGTTCGTGTGTACTTTAAAAAATGTATTTGTATTTACGATAGAAATAATCTGTAAAAAATGTTATAAAGTTTAATGTACCTAGTTTTAAGTATAGCCAAAATAACTAATGTGATTTCAGGCATTACTGTCAATCAGTTGGCAAATGTTTTCTGTGAACTGCAAAATCGTATTACCTTTTGTATTGCTAATGATGGAGGACATGTGGAAACTTAAATAAAATTTCAATAAAACCTTAAAAAATATAGATTTACTTCTTTCTAATCCTTTTTACAAATAATTTCTATCGCAAATACAAATAAAGTTATAAATTTTTTAAAGTGCACACGAATTTTATGGACACGCTGTATATATATATATATATATATATGCATTTGTTATATACTCTTATCTTATAATTATGTAAGCATCGTGATAGTTAAGTTTATTCCATATATATATATATATATATATATATATATATATATATATATATATATTAATTATGAACGCATTGAATCTACCATTTTATCAGTTGAAATATACTTTATTTAACTTATTAATACTTTGTAGTCTCGAGAAACGCCAGATTAGGAAAAATAATAAAAGATTTAATTATATGAAACACTCACAAATGCATACACACACGGCGCATCTTTTGGTTAGCCGTCTGATGAAGCCATTAGAGGCTAAATGCATTATTGGATATCATTTTCGTAACCTTCTTTCGTTAATGTTTCTCCGAATGTCAATAACTTATATTAATGACCACAATAAATCCAGTATTAATAAAAAAAAAACAAAAAAAAACGATATTAATTCTACCTTTATAGCTATACGTCATTCATGCATTAGTGGTGGACAATCTCCTCAAAGATGAAAAAGAGTCTTGAAGCAACAGAAATGTGGTTCTACAGAAGGATGCTGAGGATGCCATGGACTGAACATGTGAGCAATGACAAAGTTTTAGAGAAAAAAACGAAACAAAAAGGAAAATGATACGGTTGAAACTTTTCGGACACATAATGAGGAAAGATGGCTTGGAAAATCGGACACCCACAGGACAGATTGAAGGTAAGAGGAAGAGACGAATACAACACATGACATATTTAATGTGCTTTAGTAAATGGATGGCGGAACAGGGCTTAGAAGACATAACAGAAAGACAAAATTTACTAAGAGGACAAAAAATTGTGGAGAACCATGATCGTCTACGTCCTTACGGGCATGACACCTAAAGAAGAAGTTTCGTTTTAAAAATTTCGACATTACTTTTCGAAGAACACGCAAACACTTATACGCAGATGCACACACCAAATACAAACATTTTAAGATATGAACGGGAGATGAAAAGCTAATGGCGCGACCAAGAAGTGATTCCCTCAAGATTTGGACAAGACATTTCTGTATGGTACTGATGAGAAACACGTTTTCCATCCAGACCGAAGACGGTCAAAAAGACACAAACAAATTTTGACAAGGCGTCTAGATATTTAATCTGGATGATCGACAACTCATCAGGAAACTTTAGAAATGTAAAAGAACTTGGTTAAATCAATTTGTGACGCCTAAGTAGACGCGTTTGTTTAGTGAAAAGAAACACTAAAATGATACGACTCTAAATAATCTTCGTTGACCAAGCAATCTGCCGAGTCGGAAAAAAATTCCTAAAACTCCTATATGGACTCAGATAAATTAAGTAAACCCTTTTATACTCATTCTCATTCTCTCTCTCTCTCTCTCTCTCTCTCTCTCTCTCTCTATATATATATATATATATATATATATATATATATATATATATATATATATGTATATATAATAAAAAGTCTTAAACACTAGTACTCCATGGTCATAATTAAAAACATTGGAATCGTAAATATGATCCAATTCATCAGACCTACAAATTCAAAAAGAAATCAGAAAAAATAACTCCGGGAATAAAAATTAAATTTAGTGTGAGTGTATGTATGAGAGTGTGGGACGAATGCTAGAGTAAATGAAAGTTCTAGAGAGGGGTAACATACGAGAGAAGAACAGGAAGGTCTAAAGATGAAGGTGGGGATTAAAATTTAACAGAGAGAAGTTTTAAAGAGGGGAGTCAAAGACGGTTTAAGTGAGCGAGAGACAAATAAATATGAATATTCTCTGAATCGCTGACCTAAAATAAATTAAAGATCGACACCGGAAATGAGTAGACATTTTGGGGTGAAACACAATAGGCGATATAATCTACACTTAAAGATCAGAAGATGAGAGAGGGCGAGGAAAGAAAAAAAAAGGGAGGGGGTAGGGAGGCAACTAAAACCGAAGGGCATTTATAAAAGGACCGCTGTGCAATCAAGAAAATTTGACAAAAGTAATATCGACTACAGGTTACAAATCTAATATAAACATATAAAAAATAACGATTATTTAATCTAGCAAAGACCTATTATTTCTATGTTCAAAAACACATACGTATATACACACATACACAACAACATATTTATATTTACATTTACATACATACATACATATAGGAGTGTACACACACACACATATATCTCTATATATATCTATATCTATATCTATATCTATATCTATATATATATATATATATATATATATATATATATATATATATATATATATATATATACAAAAGTAGGTGAAATATTGTCGCCTAAATGCCTGAAGGCTCATGTTTAATTCGGTAGAGGAAGTGTCATAATTAGGGGGATGATATCTGGAGATGGTGTGGGGCCTTTGGTGCGATTACATGGAAAGGTAAATGCAGGAGTTTATAAACAACTTGTAAAAGATCATGTCTTGCTTGTGCTGAGAAATTCAACTAAGCGACCACACATATTCATGCAGGACAATGCCCCAAGGCTAAGGTGGTCAGGAACTTCCTCAAGGCTGAAAAGGTTATTGTTATGGATTGGCCTGCTCAAAGCCCAGATCTCAATCCTATTGAAAATGTGTGGAATATTCTAGGAGAACGTTCGAAAGCCAGAAATCCTAAAACAACGGAGCAATTATGGAATGCCCTTCAGGAAGAATGGAATAAGATCACTCAGCAAGAAATTGAAAATTTAATTTCCTCATGCAGTCGAAGATGTCAAAGTATGATTGAAGCTAAAGGGCTTCACACTAAATATTAAATAATTCCAGTATTCTCTGTCATTTTTTATTATTTTGTTATTTTTTCAACCGTTCTGATCATTTTAAACAATAACAATGAATATCTTATTTATTGTCTTTGAAAATTATAGAATATAAAACAACTTTGATAAAAACCTATACCTACTTTTCTGACGAAAACAATGCCGTTCTGAACATTTTGGCCGCAACTGTATATATATATATATATATATATATATATATATATATATATAGTAAAGGTAACACATCCTTTGATGTATAATCCAATTGGAAACTTTGTAATATAAAATATTAAAACTGAACTACAAAAATAGCTCAATGTAATCATTATTACAAAGCAAATAATTAATGAACAATGAAATCCAAAATTACCTCATATGGGGAATAAGCTTATTTCGCGGGCGTAGATATCGGTCGTCAGTCCTATCGACCCCGGTATGGACTGAATTCGTGTCTATACAGTAAAGGAGGGGCGGGAAATAAAATTTAAGTGTGAACGTTAAAAAATCAACCAGTCGAAAAACGAATACAGAATTTATCCATTTCACTGTTTCAGTCAGACGAAAGGCACGAGATGCTGGTTGGGGAAGCGTGGAATGTATTTGTCTTAAATGGAAAAAAGTTTTATAAAATTAAGCCCGAATATTAACTTTATGACATTAATTTGGGGTTAGATGAAGAATAAAATATTAATTTAAAATTAAAAGACAAATAAAAAGAGACCTAAAAATAAATTTAAAATATATAGATAAAAGGATGTAAGGGATTAATGGAAAGAATGTTGGGGAGGGGGAGATCTTAAGGTAGATGAAAGTTTATAAATTATAATTAATATGGTGTAAAGGGATTGTAGAGGGGGAAATAAAATATGAAAAATTAGAATTTGTTATAATGTCGACATTTGAAAATGTTACAGAGGAGTGTATATTATGGAAATATAGTAGCTAATTAAGTTAAATGTATATTATAGAAATTTAAATTTGTTTTTATGTCGACATTTTAAAACTAATTCATTCCTTTGATTTAATAGTTGGCTTTGATTATTGTATTTTATTATTCCAATTTGTTTTTCTAAACATAAGTTACACCTTTCTCTAAGACTATTAGGAGTACGTGCCGAACCTATAATCTTCCAAACTATCTTTGGACTCAAACCTTTCTTTCTCCTTCAATTCCCTATATATATATATATATATATATATATATATATATATATATATATATATATATATATATAATAAAAAAGGGCTCAAACACTAATTTTCGATGGTTATAATTTATTATATTGGAATCGTAATCACGATCCAATTCATCATTCAAAAAGAAATCGGAAAATATAACTCCGGGTATAAAAAATAAAATTTAGTGAGAGTGTATGTGCGGGAGTGGGAAACAAGTGTGAGAGGGAAATGTATGAAATCTCTCGAGAGAGGGTGTAATAGAAGAAAGAAGAACAGAAAGGCCTAAAGGTGAAGGTGGGGATTAAAATTTAACTGAGAGAAGTTTTAAAGAGAGGAGTTAAATAACGGTTTAAATGAGTGAGATACAGATAAATATGAATTATTTTTCCATGCATAATTCGCTGACCTAAAATTAAAATTAAAAAAAAAACAGACATCGGAAACGTGTGGATACATTTGTGGTGACACTACGCACAATAAAAAACGATATGATCTAAACTTAAAATGCAGAAGATGAGAGAGAGAGAGAGAGAGAGAGAGAGAGAGATAACCATTTCTAGTGTTTCAGTCATGTTTATTGTATTTTATTATTCTGCTTTTTTCTTCTAAACATAAGTCGCACCTATCACTATGACTATAAAGAGTGCGTACGGAACCTATAATTTTCCAAACTATTTGTGGTCTCAAACCTTTCTCCTTTAATTCTCAAATTTTTTTGAACGAGCACAAACAGGTTGAAACCGTCATTAGACCAAAGACGTGCTTTAATCTCTCGGCTGCAAAGAAGCTAATGGCCACGGAAATCCGAATAGAGAATTTGGATACAGACCTTTCCCTTAAATGTTTGAACCATAAAATAATATATTGGATTATTAAATGAAAAATCCATTCCTAAATATATTAAATTATATATATAATAGTACATAATATTTCTGTAACATCTACTCCTAGAGGCATCCAATATTTCCACATGTTCACAAGACATTTTAAGTCCCTGACACGATTAAAAGGAATGTCGGCACTGTCAATCTTTAAGGCTCAAACGGGTAATAGCATTACAGGAAATCGTGTCTCAGTCAATTGATAGCAAACTGTTATGTTCCTTTTGGCCGTAAAGGAATTAAAACCGATCTATTTTGTTGCCCTTTGTGATATGTCTGCCTTGAAGTATTTATTCCCATGGTCTTATTGAAAGTGCCGTTTAAAATCAATATAAAATTTGTTCGTCCATTATTGAAATGACTGTTTCCAACGAGAATTGAAAATGCCCCACTTAAACAATTCTTTGGACATGACCTCTTCTGGTTCTTAAACATCGATAGGGAGAGAGATTAGAGGGGTAGGCTTTCTCTTCCTCTTTCTCTCTTGTCGAACTCTGTCTCCGGGAGGAGAGGAATCGGGACAAGGCTATGACGTACAGCAGAGTCTCCTTTGGGGACGTAGACAAACTCGACTCCGTGTATACGGGGTCTACGGGCAATTTTTGCCCGAGCATACGGGCTCGGAACGTCTTGCCTTGTGGGGAGGTTGGTAAATAGAGAGAGGAGAAGAGACTGAATAATGGGACGCAAACCGATTAGTTAATTCCAATTTCTCGTAGTTAATTTTTTTTTCTCAGTGTTGTTAGTTTGTGCTACTAACCAGCGAAAATGATTACCCTGGGATATCCATGTCCCCTTGCAAATACACGATAACCACGTAGACGATAGAAATTACGAAGGTAAGTCAAAGATTATCCTCACTTTCTCTATAATACGAGGGTCATTCAATAAATAAGGTGAATTTTTCGGTATAAGGACTTCTATTACAGATAGAAGCTTACTCTTTTTTATTTTTTTTTTGTTTTACTTCTTTTTCACATGGATTTAATTTCTTTTGAAGATTAAAAAAACCTTTGAGAGTTTTGGCGATTAACAAAGATGGCCGACCAAGAAGCATGATCCAGGATTGAACAGCGGTCAGTTATCAAGTTTTTGGTTGCTGAAGGGTGCAAACCAATTGAAATTCATAGGAGAATGTCAACTCTGTATGGTGCCACATGTTTCAGCCAAAGAAATATCTACAAGTGGGCTAAATTGTTTAAAGAAGGACGGAGCAGTATTGAGGATGAAGACAGGCCTGGGAGGCCTACAGAAGTGAGGTCTCCTGAAGTGATCGAATCAGCCAATGACCTCATTCAGTCTGACAGAAGGGTGACAGTGGATGACATTGCAAGGACTTTGAGCTTATCTGTTGGGACAAACGCAGGGCGCATCAGTCAGATGGAGTCCTTGCATCATGACAACGCAAGGCCTCACACAGCAGCTCAAACGGTGCAGACCATCAACGAGCTGGGCTGGGAACTGCTCCCTCATGCCCCTTACAGCCTAGACCTTGCCCCTTCAGACTTCAGATGAAGTCAAAAGTGTTGTGAGCGACTGGCTGATACATCAGTCCAAAGATTTTTACGCTGAGGGAATACGGAAGCTTGTTCACAGATGGGAAAAGTGTGTGACAGTGCTGGGAGACTACGTTGAAAAAAAAAAAGAGTAAGCTTCTGTATTAGAAGTCCTTATACCGAAAAATTCACCTTATTTATTGAATGACCCTCGTATATCTTTAGGTTTGTCATACTGCATTCTGCTCATGCGTGCTTATAGTCGTTACTATTGTAGTCACGTGATCGAAGTTTAGGTTTCATCGCGACAGTTGTTTTTCTGCTGTAACAATGTAAACATAGCCGCTCCACTAGCAGTGTACACGAAAGAAGAACAAAGAACCTATTGAGAACATTCTGTCTCATCGATGATCCCGCCGCTTCGGCATTACCAGCTCCTGAGCTGATTGAATCTTCTCGTCAGTGCAGGAGGTTGACGAGTATCGTGCGTCACGCGTTTCCGACCAATTTTAAACTTTTCGATCCACCCATACACACTTCTACGCGGTAGTGCCCTGTGGTCGTATTGTATTAAAAGCCTCCGATGAATTTCAGCCTCTGGCACACCTTCAGACCAGAGAAATTTCTCGAACATTCATGCCGGTAAATTGTGATTGATTGATCGATTGATTGATCTATTGATTAAGTGATTGATTGATCGATGGATTGAGTGATTGATTAATTGAGTGATCGATCGATCGATTGATTGAATGATTAAGTGCTTGATTGATTGATTGAATGAGTGAGTGAGTGATTGATGGATGAGTGATTGATCGAACTGATGATTTATTTGGTGATTGATTGATTTACTGATTGATCTATTGATTGATTGATTGTGGAAGTGATTGATTGATTGAGTGATTAAGGGATCGATCTATTGTTTGATCGATTGATTGACTAAGTGACTGATTCGTTTTCTACGGCTTAGCAACCCTTTCAATGTTATTTAAAGCTAAAACATTTTTTTAGAATATAAGAATTTTTTAAATAATAACGGTTTAACGATACAAGTTTGAATAATTAACCCATAGCTGGGGGAGAAGTGGTGGGTTCATACGTTTCCCAACGTGATTTGTGTATAAATCAATACAACGAACCCAACGGGAATTGGAACTCGGGTCTTATCCATTACACCACCCGTACATCCAAGCTTCCAGCACCTGGTATTCCCAAGCAGTCACCCATCTAGTTATTGACCAGGCTCGACGTTGCTTAACTTGCATTCTGCTAAAGTATATTGGTGTGTGCAAAAATTTCAAGCGGAAAAAAAATGTATCCAGTTACCGGTGTTCGAAAGTAAAGCGTTGCGAACTTTTGCATATGACGATTAAAATTGATTGATCTCTTTGAATTGCAAAAGTAAATCGTTAAAATTCACAAGGACCCTCCTACTTATGTTGTGTCATAAGGGTTCGCGTTTCTATTCAAGTAAATAAACTCCTTAGATCTTCAAGTCTCAACTTATATGACAGCTGTCTACCTTATGCTTCAGGTGTCAAACATTTTTTAAAAAAGACTGAACCAAATATGCATTTTGACAGCCGAGAGAAGCTGGCATTTATCAGGAGAAAAAAAAGAAAACTCAATCCGTAAAGTTTGAGCCAGCGTCAAAACGTATGAGAAAAGCATAAAAATGAAAAGTTTCTCAAGAAAACCTTCAATATCTCTGTTGGTTCGGCGAAAGCTGTATATGCAACTGACTTCATATGTGATTCTCTTCAATCTGAGAGACGCACATTGTCAAATCTTATTTAAAATGTAAGATACGAACAGGCTGTGATGTAATAATCATCAATTTATTGTTTCACTGAAATTATTAATCTAACATGGATTTAAATCAAGATCAAAAAGAATTCTTCTCTTACCAAATGTTGAAAGAAGAATGGCAGAAATTATGGTCCGGCATCCCAAACAGCAAACTATACAACATTAAAAGAATGGTATAAAACGTTAAAAACAATCCAAGATGAAGAAATAATACCCAGATTTCACATCGGACACTTTATAACATATTCTTATATTCTAAAACAAAAGCCACTTCCAATCTGTACGGCATGCCAAGAACTATACACAATAAAACACATACTAACAAATTGGAGTGATTTCAAAATCCGGTTAAAATACTATTGAATAACCAACATGAAAAACTCTTTGAGGACATTAGTCTATATAAAATTCCTACAATTTCTGAAAGAAATCAAACTGTATTCCAAAATATAACTTCGACAAAACTACAACATAAATCACACATATTGCCTATAGTAATTATGTCAACACAAACATGTATATGCACAAAAGCTGAGTATCATCTACCATGGATTCAATTGTGAAAGCAGAATAACATTTACCATATTTTTATTATTTCGAAGCTCTCCAATAATACTAAATGTCGGGATTAAGTAAGTGATAAGGAGTTCACTGTTCATATTTATCACAACGTTTCGGCCGTTGTACGCACCGGTGGTCGTAATGTCGAACTGAACCCTTTATTTCGCTCTACGTTCCATGTTTATCTCCTGTTAATTCCCCTCTCCAATTTCTCCACTGCCTTAACCGGGTATCGAACTCTTCGGGTCCTGTCGGTGGATCTAACCAACGCCTTTATCCATTGTGCCATATGTCCTTGAAGACATCTGCGTATGAATTTATGGGACTGATAAACCTAATGTCTTCAGCAACAATTTTTACCAGTGCTCATATAGCAATTTTTGGTGTTATCATTGCATTTTTTTTACCAGAGCTCATATTGCGACATAGTCCGATCAATGTAAATAGTGTACATAATACCTGATCTTATAAGGAGTTGATATGTCGTCAAACAAACAAATCAATAAATCAACCAAATGTTCAACCAAAACAAGGCCCAAGAGCCATTCAAGGAAAAGCTTTACTAAATGAGATTTTTGTATGGACGTTGAAGGAGGAAGGGGGTAGTAGGTGCAGATTATGAGTTTACGTATGCGGTAGCGGTTGCCCATAGAGTTAAAACATTAAGATTGCAGTATTCTAGTAAGCATCCTCTCGGGAGCCTATTCCATAAAGTAGCGGTTCTTGAGAAGAAGCGGTCCGAACGGAACTTTCTCCTTACTAATGGAATATAAAGAGATCAGAGATTATGTATGGGTCTTAACCTTAAAGGTCTGAATTGGTGGAACTAGGGTGTGTAGCTCATCAGATGATTTTCTGTGGAATTAGACGTAGAGTAACGAGAGGTCACTGACGCTGCGTCTATAATAAAAGGGGTTGTTAGGTGGGGATTAGTTCATCGCCTACAAGGCCGAGTAAGCGCTTTTGTATTCTGCCAAGGCTGGAAAGCGAAGATTAAAAAAGTATTACTGAACTTTACTTATATTATGTACATATCTGGACTCCATATTATTAACATTATTCATGTGTTATGTTTCCTGATTTGCATCCTGTAGAGCCGGGTCCAACATATGGTCATTAGGTGCTATATGAGAATTGTCATTTAATTGATAGCACTTTTCTTAATAAATTGGCTGTTACAAATAGGGAGATCTTCTGGGAAAATTCTATGTTGATGTTACCTGGGACACTGTTAGTAAAATCGTCCATTCCTTTTCTCACTCGGCCCAGATCTCCGATGCGTATTGGTACATTCTCAGTCTTCATTCCCCACATCCTGGTAATCTGGAGGTCCTTGTATTTGGACAATTTCTCGATAATTTTCCTGGAGGTGTTTCTCTCAAATGCTACTGCTATGTCAATAAGCAAACACTTCCTGAATTTCTTTTCTTTTATGATAATATCATGTCTATTAACATTTTCTTTCCCTGTCAGTTTGAATTGGCATGTCTCTGAGGATAGTTACATCATTATTTTGGGTAATTGTGTCTGTTTGGTGCTCATACCATCTCTCAGTGGTTTCGATTTTGTACTTCATGCATATCTTCTAGTGCACATATTATTATTATTGTTTTTATTTCCTTTGATTTCTGGCGTGTACACATTTCTTTCCGGGTCCCGCCCAGGGACCTAAGGTTAGAAATGGCATCATGACACTTTCCACTGACAAAGAAAAAAAAAACAAACATATTTTAACCTCACCCAGACCACGTTCTGTCATTCACTTGCTTAAGACCGCCAGGTATGTCATGCGTTACTTGCCCTTGTCTCTCTTTCCCTCTATTCGACCTTTATGTGCCGTATCCCTTCAGGACGTAGGCGATCATGGCTCTCCATTTCACCCTGTCCCTTTTAGCTCTCAATAAGTTTAGTCCCTCTGCCACCTCCCCCAGACCCTGTTCTGTCATCCACTTGCTTAAGGCCGCCAGGTATGTCATGCATTACTTTCCCTTGTCTCTCTTTCCCTCTATTCGACATGTGAGTATCAGATTCTCCAAGCCCTCCTTTCTCATTATGTGTCCTAGAAACTTCAGCTGCCTCTTCCTGATGATAAGTATAATCTTCCCCCTTGTTTGCATCCTCTCCAAAACCTCATCGTTGCTCACAAGCACAGTCCATGATATCCTCAGCATTCTTCTGTAAAACAACATCTCTGTCACCTCGAGTGTCTTCTTCATCTTTGAGGAAATCATACAACATTTGCTGGTGTAAAGAAGGACAGATGTCACGTAACAGCTCAGTATTCTTTTCTTTGTTACCAAAGAAATCCTCCTGTCTCGCAATACTCTGCCCAGCTTTTGGAATGCGTCCTTGGCCATCCCAATACGTCTACGGATCTCAGTGTATTATGGGGTACCCAAACTCACTGTTCAATTGTAATTAATCTAGAGAGATAAGCTTGTTAACCATTACACCACGTCGAGGTACCCCGGTAAAATACCTTATAAATAGTAAAGTACCTTATTTTTTTCTCTAACTCTTTCTGTTTAATTAGAAAGAGCAATAAGCACGGACTCTAGAAACGTTTTTTTACTGAAAAAATTCCTTTAATAGAAAGAATTTAAAAATTTCAACCGAAAAAGACACTGGCTGTTCGGTCAATGAATGTTGGGCATTTCTTCTCATGGAAACGCATTATATTACTGTTACCATCAGATATGAGGAGAACAGATACTACACTCTGATCCCAGCTGGATAGCCAGGGTGTAAAGAAAACCGTAACATGTGTATCATTGGCTGTTCTGCCAAGGAATGCCGAATGTTTCCTCATAAGGAAACGGATGATATTACTGTTACCATTACAACATGAGGAGAACAGTTACTACACTCTGATCCCAGCTGGATAGCCAGGGTGTAAAGAAAACCGTAACTTGTGTATCATTGGCTGTTCGGCCAAGGAATGCCGAATGTTTCCTTATAAGGAAACGGATGATATTACTATTACGATTACAACATGAGGAGAACAGATACTACACTCTGATCCCAGCTCGATAGCCAAGGTATAAAGAAAACCGTAACTTGTGTATCATTGGCTGTTCTGCCAAGGAATGCCGAATGTTTCCTTATAAGGAAACGGATGATATTACTGTTACCATTAACGTAAGGTTCTTCTGATTGGTTAACCCTAAACCGATTCTTGTGCAAGGGCATGGATATGGGCGTCTCTTTGTCAGGTTCTCGACTCAGTACATTTAAAAGCTTTCATGATTCATTGATACATAAACTACGTTGATCGAAATATTTAGTTTGTTTTCAAATATTTGAGTGCTTTGAGTAGGAGTCAAAATGGAAGAAGACGACAACCCCAGCCAGCCGACTTCACTACCGCCACTACCAGGCGAAGATGTTGTTATGAAATATCTGCCCGGATGAAATACCTTAACACCATCAAAACCCGATTATGATTATAACCCCTGCTAAAACACTTAGGATTTTAAGAATTCTGTCTAAAACGGACATTTATTGAACGAAGAAACCCAATCGACATAGATTTTATGGTAGTGAATCGCGTTCAGAAACGAGGCTACATTAAAACCTACCCATTCAGATACTGAAGCATTATAATCTTTCTACTCGTATAGGACTCAACATTATTCGCTTTAGATATACAGTAGCGAGTATAAAGATCAGAACGATGTTAAGAAAAAGTCTAAATATGAAATAACTTTTTATTTTAAAGCTTCATAGAACATTTTATGAAGGAAAAATAAGGATATAAAATATAATTCCAAAATATAAAGCTCAATAAACTTATTTTGATAAAGTTATAAGAATAATTATATAACATTCGAAAAACTAGATGATCAAAAACATCAGAACGATTAACAAAATCATACTATTATAATGGATACATCATATCCAAATGAAAATAGCGTTCATAATTCATTAGTACTTGATGTGCAGACCTTTACTTTCAATAACAGCTTGACATCTTTTGCTACATGAGCGAATTAATGTCTTGCATTCATTAACGGATATTTTCACCCATTCTCCTTTCAAATTAGTCCATAGTTCTTCGACGTTTGCTGGATTATTTTCCTTAGCTCTTTCATTAAGTAACTTCCAAACATTATCAATAGGATTCATGTCTGGGCTTTGAGAAGGCCACTCGATAACAGTAACATCCTCCTCAGAAAGAAATGTCTTAACAGACTTCGCTGTGTGACATGGTGCGTTATCTTGCATAAATACAGCTGGTTGATTAATTGCAGTTCTCAAATTAGGTACAACATGTTTCTTCAATATCTCTTTGTATACAGTTGCATTAATTTTACCGTGTAGCCTAACAAGAAGTCCCGTAACAACAGCTGAAATCATACCAAATACCAACACACTTCCTCCTCCTAATGTAACTCTACTTTTAGTGCCCTGAGGCGAATATCGTTCCTTAGGACTGCGTCGAACGAACCTTCTCCCTTCACAACCGAACAGGTTAAACTTTGACTCATCGCTGAAATGAACACAATCTCACTGTTCTGTCCATGTGACGTGTTCAGTGGCAAATTTCAATCGGCTCATTTGATTCTTTTTTAGAAATGTAAGTCTTCGTATAGGCTACTCGACTGTTCAGATTTATTTCATTAAGTCTTCGGGAAATAGTGTGCCTTGATATTTTAATGCCAAGGTTAGCATTAGCTCTTTTAGAGATAGCGGTTGCTATCGCAAATCGACCCTTTTTTGATTCATTACCAATCCACATGTCGTCCCTTGTAGTAGTTTTCCTAGGCCTGCCAGGTGGTTTCTTGGCTTCACATGATCCAGTTTCCTTAAGTTTTCTTAAAATACTATGAATAACACTTTTAGATTTCCTCACACTCTTTGAAATAGTCCCAATCGAGAGTTTATCATCATTACATAACTTGACTAGCAATTTTCTAAATTCCATTGACGTCACAGATTTTTTTCGCCATGTTTACTATGCAAGAGCCAGAAAAGAGTCGGTGTAATTTAGTAAAATACCCTATTTTATATTCTTACCCTAAAAATTTTTCAATAATGCAAGATAATTATTAAATTTTATGGATATATTTAATCGTTCTGATGTTTTTGATCATCTATTTTTTTCGAATGTTATATTATTATTATTATAACTTTATCAAAATAAGTTTATTGAGCTTTATATTTTGGAATTATATAATTTAACTTTATATCCTTATTTTTCTTGATAAAATGTTCTATGAAGCTTTAAAATAAAAAGTTATTTCACATTTATACTTTTTCTTAACGTCGTTCTGATCTTTATGCTCGCTACTGTATATATATATATATATATATATATATATATATATATATATATATATATACAGTATATATATATATATATATATATATACAGTATATATATATATATATATATATATATATATATATATATATATATATATATATATATATATATATACAGTATATATATATATATATATATATACAGTATATATATATATATATATATATATATATATATATATATATATATGTATATACAAGGGCCGTGGAGATGTCTCCTGTCTCGTCATCTATATGTGTGTGTATATATCTACATCTGTCTGGGTGCTTATGTATTATAATCTGAGTGTGTATATTGTTTTACGCGAGAGGTGAATACTTGGAATTAAAATGTATACATTTTTGTCGGGAAGACCAGCCGATATTAGCGTCTATTCTAACGTAATTTCAATAAAAAAATAACATGTATTTTTTTTCTTTTCTCCTCAGTAATTTTATAATTTTAAACTTAATAGAGATTAAATTTTGATTTTAAAATCGGTAATTTTTTACCTTTAATATAAAATTTTATATAATTTAATACTTATTGGTTAGAATATATTCTATTTTAGTATAAGACCAACTCTAAAGCGTTGTCAAGTTTTTTGAATTCTCGTATACTTGTATTTTGATTGGTCATTCCAGCTTATGTAACAGCGTTTTCCCCTTGTGAGGGGTGGTTAATTAATTTGAAACTCTTAAAACCATTTATTCTACATTCAACATCATCACTTGTTAAGACACCAGAGGTGTTGAAACAAAATGGCTATTTTTGTAATGATTTTATAACATATTGATGTAATAATTTTTAAATAAACAATTACATATATATATATATATATACGTGTGTGTGTGTGCGTGTGTGTTATTCCAGTTTCATTTTTTAGATTATTCAAGGTGATCTTCATCGTCTCTCTAACCTTCTAATTTTCTGTCCTGGAGTCACAAGCTGACTCACATGTTTCACGTATGACTTCATTTTAAAGTCTTTTTTCGCTGCATTTTGAACTGTCATTGCTGAAACTCCTCCCTCACTTGCCAAATATCTTATTTTTCCCGAACTGATCCCCTCAGGTCAAATTTGAAATGATGATCCCTCTTCCTGTTGTGACTTCCTGATCCAGTTTTCCTCTCTACTGTTCCCTCTTTTTTAAAACTTATTCACCATTCCCTTGATGGTTCTTGAACGGACTTTGAAGATGGAAGCCAGAATATGAACGTTGGTACCATTACTGAGGGCCTGAATGATCATTTTCCTCTTGCCATTGCTCATTTTGGAAGACTGAGGCTGACACAAAACGATTTTAAACTGTTCTCTTTTTAGCTGAGTGTCTCAAATGGTTTTTCAGTGATTCTTACGATAAATTGTGTCAAGATGGCCAAATGTCTTATCAGAAAACTTGGCAAAAAGAGACTCAGTTGTTTTTGTGTTTTGTTAGATATTAAAGATTTTGTGCGATGGGCAATTATCCCACGTTGTTACACGATTTGGACAACTTTGCAGTTACACCCGGTATATTTACTGACAAGGTGTTTACTATATGCTCTGCATCCTATTTAGATTGGAACCTTTTATTGAATCCCATATTTCAATAAATTGATAACGCCTCAACCCCAGAAATTCACGAAGAAATGACATCGATTTACATTTCTGGGGAGGAGGAGTTAATCAATATTTACAATGTTTATATTCGGATTATTGTCCTCATCTTTGTTGTTGCTATCACAACGTTTCGGCCGTTGTGCCCAGTCCCGGCCTTCTTCAGGGGAATATCGATGTGGGTAAACTATAAGTAAAATCGATATCAGTCATATTGTATAGGCCTATTGTATCAGCAAGTCCGTAGCCTATGGTGTAAAAATCATTTATATTTCAACAATCCCTTTCTTTGTTAATGCACATAATACATACTGGCACCGATTATTCAGCGAGCATATTAGTATAATCTCCAGATGATATCTAAGTGTCAGGCTACGAATGTCCCTCTCTCTCTCTCTCGCTCTCTCTCTCTCTCTCTCTCTCTCTCTCTCTCTCTATATATATATATATATATATATATATATATATATATATATATACACTAATTACATTATTGTCCGAATCATTGTCGCCATATTTATTACAACGTTTCGGCCGTTGTACGCTCCGGCCTTCTTCAGGTGGTTGGAATGTCAAACTGTTCTAGTTCCACGTGCCATGTCTAATGGATGTCAGTTATCAGTTATCTGGATCGAACCAACGCCTTTATCCACTGTGCCATGTGTCCTTGAGGACATCTGTGCATGAATTTCTGGGTATTATAAACCTAATGTCTTCACCATATGTTTTTTTTACCAGTGCTCATATTGCAATGTTTGTTGTTATTATTGCTTATATGGGAACTAGTAATAAGGAGTGCGAGAGAAAAGCAATAATAAAACCAAAAATGCAATATGAGCTCTGGTAAAAACATGAAAGCTAACAGCAAAAGTTGCAATATGAGAACTGGTAAAATGGAAACCATTAAGTTTATAATAACCATAAATTCATACACAGATGTCGTCAAAGACACATGGCACAGTGGATAAAGGCATTAGTTATATCCAGTGACAGGACCCAAAGAGTGTGAGTTCAATACCCAGTTAAGTCCGGAGAACTTAGAGAGGGAATTAAGCAGGAGATAACTGATAACTGAAACATGCCACGTGGAACTCGAACAGTCTACCCCAGTGAGCGAAATAAAGGGTTCAAACCACCTGAAGAAGACCGGAGCGTACAACGGCCGAAACGTTGTAATAACCCTAAATATGGCGACAAAGATGAGGGCAATAGTCCGAATAATGTAAATAGTGTGCATAATACCTCATCTCAGAAATATATACGTATATATATATATAGCGTGCGATGGATAAATTATCGCCGTTTTATATTTTTAATTTTGCACACGTGCTTTGTTTTTGATTTTGTAGACTGTACACTATGGTAGGAACAGTGGAGAAGAGACTGTGAGAAAAAGAGCTTCATCATGCAATTCCCTCCGCCATCAATTTGGAAACGGCATGCTGTACTACTTGGCATTCGCACTGGAAGCTCTAATAGGAACATTTCACAGTGCTTGGCTGGCGGAAGTTATAATATGAAGAATCCAGAGTCTTTGGGTGCAGGGTAATCGGAAAGAGTTCGATGAGTCTAATGGTGATTACGAAGGTATGATGGCTCGCAAAACTCGATCGTACTGATAAGAACACCTGAATTTGTTAGTGAGGGCCTCAGACTAAAGACGGAGGCCTGCATCAAGTGCTTTGAGGAGGGTGTACTGTCCTGGATCAACAGGGTGTCTGCAGGACATATTTCATATAAGCAGGGCAACCCAGTAATTGCAGTCAGACAATTTCTGTGACCACTTCGCCCCTTACATCTGGCCACCTAACTCCCCACACTGCAACTGCTTTGATTATTATGTGTGGGGTGCAGTTGAACGAGACACTAACAAAACTCTTTGTAGCACCAAAGACGAACTGAAGGCAAGGATTATGGCAGAATTCACCAACTTAAACAAGGAGACTGTCCAGATATATTTCAAGATATATTTTTTAAAATTTTGGTAAATATATCATTTAAAATGAGATGTCGATGTTATTTTCACTTTTGCTTAATATAGACGACAATTTATCCATCACAACCTCTATATATGTGTGTGTGTGTGTGTCTCACTATATATATATATATATATATGTGTGTGTGTGTGTGTATGACTATATATATATATATATATATATATATATATATATATATATATATATATATATATATATATATATCTGTGTGTCTGTGTGTTTGCGTTTCATTACCTATTTTACATATAAATTTACTATTCGTTCATGAATTGAAAATTGCTAGCATATCTGATGTGATGCTTTTGCTGCATATTTAGAAGTTCGTGATAAAATCCAAAGAATCTGCAATTTTATCCCTCCTGACTTGGCATCTCAGCTTTAGTTATTTTTCCACCACCGTAACATAGCTTCTCTGTATCTTTTCTGTAGAGTCCTGAGTATAACACTTCACTATATCCATCCGCAAAACCTCTGATCAGGAGATTGAAGGTTTGTGGAAGCATGGAAATACATCTTAATCGCTGTTATTCCCACGTCCACTCTGAGCCAGTGTGGTAGCACCTGTTAGGGTCCTAGCTATGGCCAAACAGTGAACCTTCCAAATAACACAAAATGAGTAATAGTAAAAATGCCAGCAATGCATTTTATATAAAAATTACCAAAAATACATATTTATTGCAAATAAATTGTTCAAGCAAAATGAACAGAAATAAATTTTAACCGCAGTTGAATGTATAAAATTGTATTTAAGATATTTAGATTTCGGTATTAAATAACCCATAGAGGTGTTAGTATGCCGCTAAACAAAATCAACCGATCAAAAAACGAACAGAAAAGAACACTTTCAGGACATTAATCCATATTAAATCCACAATTTCTTAAATAAATCGAACTGTATTTCAAAATATAACTTCAACTAAACTACAACATAGGACACACATATCACCGCCTCTAGTAATTATGGCCACATAAATATCTATATGAAAGAAAGCTGAGTATTATCTACCATGTATTCAATTGTGAAAGCAGAATGATATATATAATTTTTATAGTAAAAAGACCAACAATACATTTTATCTGTAGTTGAAGCAATGAAATTGCATTCAAAATATATTTAGTTGAAGCCATAAAATTGTGTTCAAAATATTTAGATTTCAGCATTAAATAACCCATAGAGATGTTGATATGCCGCTAAACAAAATCGAACCAATCAACCAACCAACATGAAAGAACTCTTTCAGGACATTAATCCATATAATATCCAAAGATTTCTTCAAGAAATCAAACCGTATTCAACAAATCTACAACATAAAACATATTGTCTCTAGTAATTATGTCTGGACAAACATGTATATGCATAAAAACTGAGTATCATCTACCATGTATTCTACTGTGAAAGCAGAATAACATATATCTTATTTTCATTACTAAAAACTCCCAAGAAAATTAAATTTCAGTATTAAATGACCCATAAGGTGTTGATATGCCATTGAACAAAGAAGACAAACTCCTGTCTTGAATATGTTCTGTCTTTATTATGCGTCCAAGAAATGCCAAGTGCCTCTTTTTGATTCTGAATGCGTTCTTCCGCCATTTTCCTTGCAACCTCTTCTCATTTCTCATATGTTCTGTCGATGGTATTCTCAGCATTCATTTACAGCACCTCGTCTCCGTCTATCAGCTTCATCAGTAAGAAAAGGGTCAGTACTCATTGGCATAGTGGAAGGACTGATATTACATCACAATTCAGCTCTCTTTTATGAGTTTCTAACGAGATTTTAGGAGTTAGTTCTAAATACTTTGTTTAACTTTACAGGGCATACTGTTGCCATATATGGTCTGGTGCCCCCGCTGTTCATCTCGAGGTCCTCGACAAAATCCAAAGACGGATATGCAATGTGATTAGTCCTGACTTGGGGTCTCGACTCCAGCCACTTTCTCACTGTGGTTTCACTATGTATTTTCTATAAATATTTTCATGGCATCCGAAACGTCGTGACTATGGCAATAAAGGTGAGGAGAACAACCCGAACGATGTAAATAGTATAAATGATTATAATACCTCATCACGGAATTATAGACAGGTCCTGAAGAAGGCCAGACCGTACGACGGCCGAAACGTCGTGACTATGTCAATAAAGATGAGGAGAACAACTCGAACGATGTAAATAGTGTAAATAATTATAATACCTCATTACGGAATTATAGACAGGTCCTGAAGAAAGGCTGAGCTTACAACGGCCGAAACGTCGTGACTATGGCAATAAAGATGAGGAGAACAACCCGAACGATGTAAGTAGTGTAAATAATTATAATATCTCATCACGGAATTATAGACAGGTCCTGAAGAAGGCCAGACCGTACGACGGCCGAAACGTCGTGACTATGTCAATAAAGATGAAGAGAACAACTCGAACGATATTAATAGTGTAAATAATTATAATATCTCATTACGGAATTATAGACAGGTCCTGAAGAAAGGCTGAGCTTACAACGGCCGAAACGTCGTGACTATGGCAATAAAGATGAGGAGAACAACCCGAACGATGTAAGTAGTGTAAATAATTATAATATCTCATTACGGAATTATAGACAGGTCCTGAAGAAGGCCAGACCGTACGATGGCCGAAACGTCGTGACTATGTCAATAAAGATGAGGAGAACAACCCGAACGATGTAAATAGTTGCAATACGGGATCCCGAAGAAGGAGTAATTAATAAAAAAAAATGTCGTTTAAATAGAATCGATGAAAAGAAAGATTTTATTGGGAACAAAAGATGTGCAGAAAGAGTCGAGATGAAAAAAAAAAAAAGACTTCATTAAATTCGACTGTAAATATTTCTTTTCAATTTCTCCTGGCCACTCCCCCGTATAACTTGAACACTTCAACTCATTTTATATCAGCGATTAAATTGAAGTTACGAAGGATGGCCGACTATTGTCTGTAAGCGGCGAAGACAATAACTAGAGGCCCTTCAGCAAATATTAACACCGCACAAAACTATCTTTGTCTTTGCGTGAATAAGCAGAAGTACATATGTACACAGGGGAATTGGTCAAAACTTTAACCGCGTATAGTTATAAGAGCAAATCGGAATAATGATATAAGTAATCCTTGAACTTTGGCATTCACGCTTTGATCAGACCTCCTATATATATATATATATATATATATATATATATATATATATATATATATATATATATATATATATATGCAAATATGTAGGAAAATAGGAAAGAACACGTTAGGTGAATAATCCGAAGTTCTTTAGTATTTTTGTTTTTATTTTTCAAAAATAGTGCTCAATACAAAAGTAGAGCCTAAATTATAATTATTTTTTGAAAATTTTATTTTATATTTCTTTAAAAGTAATTATAATTGTTATGGGTCCTTACATATAACTACAGAATGAACTCTTCCTAACACTATGTATACTACGCCTCTCAAGAGAGACAGACGAATCGATTCGAGCCAATAGTAGTTCACTCCAAACCAGACTGACAGTCATACTAACACCTTCCACATCTTGTATTATTATTATTCCGTGTAATATATCTTCGTTATTTCTACCTTTGTGTTCGTGTTGTTCTTCCTTGGTCCTAACCTGGACAATAACAATAATATATATATATGTATATATATACTTTCGTAAATAATTATATAGGCCACACTACAAATCGTTTAACACGCAGATTAACTCTACACCTTTCTGACAATAGCTCAATTAGATCTCATTTAAATATTCATGGAGACCTACCATACACTATTCGGAATATACTTGTCGACAACACTAACATAATAGCATCATCCACTTGCAAAAAAAGGCTAAAAATAATGGAAGCCTTACTTATAAAAATAAACAAACCAACACTTAATAATATTAACTTTGAACATGGACATAATATCTTGACCGTGTTTTGAAACAAAAAAATGAATCACTTTATAAAACATACACATAACAAACTATTTCTAATTCTAACAGTTGAAATATAATCCTTGATAATGGCTAAATGTATAGCCGAAAGCGCTGGGAAAAAAAGAACATTCGGACAATTTTTATATAATTTATCCTCTGAAAAGAAAAACTTTATTAGATCGCACGAGAAATTATATAAAAAACTAAATAAAAGCACCTTGTCAGTCGTTTTTAATGAAATGTGCTTGAAAGAAGGATTGTTGCCTAAATACACAAATATATATATATATGTGTGTGTGTGTGTGTGTGTGTGTGTGTTTGTATGTAGGCAGCAAATTCTATTTTAGGCATGTCTGGCTGAATGAATTGCGAAAATATTGTCGACTTATTTTCATGATAAGATAAGATAAGATAAGGAAAAGAAAAAATTAGGGACCATTCATCAATCTAACATATTTCACTTTCAAGATTTAATGAGAAGGAAATATGTTAGGTTCATAAAAGCTTCCTATTTGTTCTTTATCTTATCATTTTTTTTAGGATTGCGATCCATATTTGATTGGTGTTTGATATCAACTCATCGATCTCTCGATCTATTTTAAGACATTTTTATTATTAATCATTCTTTTTATAGATACAAATATTTAAGTAAATGCTCTGTTTATAATAAAGAGTATTAAATGACATTTACCGGCCTGAATGTCCGAGAAATTTTCACAGAAAATACTCGTCCACCGACAGGAATCGAACCTGCATCCTACACGGAACCGTCATATCGACTGACGTGCTTTTACCGATTTCGCCACGGGCCAATAAATGATGTTAATACTGTTTATTATAAACAGAGCATTTACTTAAATATTTGTATCGATAAAAAAAGAATGTGCAAGCATAAAAAAATAATTATCCATTTCATAATGTGTGAGCCTCCTTCCTTCCTTCCTTCCTTCTATCTATCTATCTATCTATCTATCTATCTATCTATCTATCTATCTCAGTCTGTTCATATCTATCTATCTATCTATTTATCTATCTCAGTCTGTTCATATCTATCTATCTATCTATCTATCTATCTCAGTCTGTTCATATCTATCTATCTATCTATCTATCTATCTATCTATCTATCTATCTATCTATCTATCTATCTATCTCAGTCTGTTCATTATCTATCTATCTATCTATCTATCTATCTATCTATCTATCTATCTATCTATCTATCAATCTCTGTCTTTTCATTATGTATCTATCTATCTATCTATCTATCTATCTATCTGTTCCTAATCTATCTATCTATCTATCTATCTATCTATCTATCTATCTATCTATCTATCTATCTATCTATCTATCTATCTATCTGTCTGTATTTGATATCAGTCCTATCACTCACCCCCACACACACACTCACACACACACACACATATTATTAAGCGTTGGCTTTTTTCGTTTTTATTAATTAACAATTCTTCCATTATTTTTAGACGTTTTTGCATGTGGTTGATGCTATTATATTTATATTGTCAATATTTTCCCTTAAAAAAATCGCCAAAAAATAACTCCAGTCGAGAAAAACAAGAAAATTAAATTATATACTATAAAAATAAATTCATATATAATTATATTGGATATACAACAACATGCCTCACAAGAAGACTCACATTACATCTTTCTGACCATAGCTCAATTAGGTCTCGTTTAAATACGCATAGAGACCTACCAAACTCCATTTGCAACATACTTATAGACAATCCAAATATAATCCATATGTAAAATAAGGAAGCATCGGGGCGCTGTAGGTAGCCTCAATCAGATAAGTAACAAGCTTATTATTCACATTAATTCTCTCTCTCTCTTTCTCTTTTGCTTTCTCTTCCTACTCTCTCTTTCTCTCTCTCTCTCTCTCTCTCTCTATATATATATATATATATATATATATATTGTGTGTATTTAGGCAGCATTTTTTCATTCATACATGTTTCATTAAATAATATAGACAAGTGTTGTCTATTCATTTTATGTAAATTCTTTTCATATCGTCTGATAAGCTTAATAACATTATCATTAAACGAAGAAAGAAAATCACAATATTGATACATGTTTTTTAATCCTATCTAAGCTTTCATCTTACATAAGCCATTATCAAAGATGCCAATTACAGTACAATATGTTAAGCAATACACGGACAAAACAGTGATGATAGTCTGTTTTTGTTTACATGGAAGATTTCCAAGCAACGACAAAAACCGTGCATACGAGACGCTGGAAGCGAAAATCGCACCGCAGCCTGTGACGTCACACATGACCACGCGAGAGTGAAAACGAGAAGTATTAACTATAGAAAGCCGTTGGTATAAACCAATGGCTTCTGTTATCAATTATAGGCATTTAAGAATATTTGTGGAGATTTCATAGTTTATTTTGTTCAGGTTAGGTTTCAACTGTTTTATGTATATAGCTTCAAGAATTTTAAATTTTTCTTTATTGTTTTCATGTTTAAGTATAGTTGTGTTTTCAACAAGGATTTTCCGGAATTAGGTATGCGGCCAGGCATGTTGTTTTAAATGCCTAAAAATGTTAGAGTTATCATTCAAATGTAGTGTCAACCGTCGTGAAAGCGTATTTGTGGTTTGACCAACATAAATATTATTCAATTCGTTGGAGATACAATCTCCCAAAGGGCACTTAAATTTGTAAACTATGTTGGTTTTTTGTTAATCGCTAACGGGTTGGCGGGGTAGAGAAGAATCATTGCGAATAATTGAGTTAGATATACTAGATTTATGGTAGTATATGATTAACTTAATTTTTTGCTATGATCTGTTGTAGATATATTTATCATTAGTATGCATTTGATATATATATATATATATATATATATATATATATTAAGAAATATACACATCTTACTTATCTTATTAATAGTACAACTCTGAGTTTCATACCGAAGCAATCTTCAAATGCTCGTATACCACCTTATATTTAAGAATTCTTTTAACCCTCTATCTCGAGTGGTCCTGCGTCGTGTACAGGGTGAACCTCGGAGTAAAAAAAAGAAAACATATAAATAACATGTTTAATATCTTATCTTCCAACCCCGATCTTCTTGAGTAAGACGATAAACTCCATCAGCGTCCTGGGTAAGATGATAAACTACATTCAGCAGCAAGACCTCTGATTAGGAGGTTTTGAGGAGCGTGGAACCACCTCTTAATTACTGCTGTTCCCAGGTCCAACCTGGCCCGGGGTGGTAGCACCAGTTAGGGTCCCAGCTATGGGCAAATAGTTAACACTCAGACTTATCCGCGTCCTGAGTATGATGATGAACTACATCCGCGTCCTGGGTATGACGATAAACAACATCCGCGTCCTGGGTATGACGATAAACTACATCCGCGTCCTGGGTATGACGATAAACTACATCCGCGTCCTGGGTAAGACGATAAACTACATCCGCGTCCTGGGTATGACGATAAACTACATCCAACAGCAAGGCCTCTGATAATAATTTTTGAAAAAATAATAATAATTTGCAAAAATAGTGTTGCTGGCTATACGTTTTTGAAAAATATTATTACCAGCTATACATTTTTGAGGAACAAAAATATTAACAGAATAGATTTTTTGACAAAACAAAAATATTACCAGGAAAAAAAAAAGTTGTCGGCATTAAATGACCCATTGAGGTTGATATGCCGTAAAACAAAAACAAACCAAACCAACTCCGAGTTTCCCAGACACAGATCCAGTTGTCTGAGTTAAGATGAATTTTGATTGTTTTAAAAGATACCATATCTATTTTAAAATAAGCTGCATGAAAAAACCTGAATTATATACCTCAACTAAATCTTAAATTATATGTCCATGGATATATTCCTGGCTAGAGAGAGAGAGAAAGAAGCAGAAACAAAGAGAACGCGGAAGAGGAATAAAAAATAAAATTTCGCCCGGCATAATTTAGTGCATTCAACAAGTAAATAACGTTGCGAATTTAATTTCCATGTCTGCTCACAGCGGTTTTCTTCAATTATGGACAAAACAGTTTCGTCGGAATCGGTCTTTTTATTTCAATGTTATTACTTGTTAATTTTGACACAAATTTTTATGAATATTTTTCACGTTTTAAAGTGTATTATTGAAAAATGCTTATTTTATTTAAAATTGTTCTTTTTCTAATATAGAACGCTAATATATACAGGTTACGATAAATAAGTTTTCGTTGGAATGACGCAAAAATAACACTGATATCTCATTTTAACAGATATATTTACCAAAATTACACAAAAATATCTTGAAATACTAAAGAGTAAATTTATTCAATAAAATCACCATTGACTTCAACCACGGCCTCCAGATAGGGTGCGATGGATAAATTGTCATCGGAATTACACAAAAATGAAAATAACACTGACATCTCATTTTAACAGATATATTTACGAAAATTACACAAAAATATCTTGAAATGCTAAAGAGTAAATTTATTCTATAAAATCGCCATTGGCTTCAAACAAGGCCTCCAGACGACTTCGGAATCTCCTGCAACTCTTCTGGACGGTCTCCTTGTTTCAGGTGAATGCTGTCATAATCCTTGCCTTCACTTCCTCTTTTGTGTTACAAGGGGTTTTGTTGGTTTTTTGCTCAACTGAGCCGCACACATAATAATCAGGTCTAGGGAGTTAGGTGGCCAGATATATGGGGTGATGTTATTGCAGAAATGAACTTGTGTGGCATGGTGCAGAGTCCTGTTGCCAGACATAGGGTCTTCCAGCAGTCACCCACTTGGTCCAGGGCAGGATATCCTGTGGGAAGATGACTGGAGGCATAACGTCGCCATCCCTAGTGATCACTCCAAAGGCCTTCGTAATCCCCATTAAACTATTACCAGACATAGGGTCTTCAAGCAGCCACCATCTTGACGCAGAGCAGAACTACCTCCTCAAGACACTTGTTGAGGCTGAGGCTCTCACCAACAAATTCGGGTGTTCTTTTCTCATAGAACGATCAGAGTGAATTTTCCGAGTTGCTGTACCTTCGTAATCACCATGAGACTCATCCAACTCTTTTCGAATCCTCTGCACCGCCCTCAGATGGACATCCACACACTCTGAAATGTCCGGATTTGAGTTTCCGGCGCGAATGCCAAGCAGTACAGTATGCCATTTCCAAATCTCTGGCGGAGTGAATTGCGTGTTGATGCATTTTTTCTCACAGACGGTGCCAAACTGTCTTTACTATATTGTGCAGTCGACAATATTAAAAACAAACATCGTGCAGACGCGAAGTTAAAAATATAAAATGGTGACACTTTACCAATTGATTCCTATATATATATATATATATATATATATATATATATATATATATATATGGGGGAGAGTGTTTGTTTGTAAACAGTGATTATTACTGCTACTAATTCAGTACTCTTCAATAAAACGAATCGAGTTCTCTCAATCACTGACGTGTTTATCTAAAAATAAATAAATGCGCTTAAATTCACCTTCATCCCTGCCGTGCGCCAACGGCTTAGGGGTAGAATCTCTGACTGTCGCCAATTCAGTCGGGTTTCGATCCTAGCTAGTGGCAACTAGATGTCTATCCATACTGATGAGCTGTGATACAGCGAAACGGTCAGTCTGTTGATGACAATATATATATATATATATATATATATATATATATATATATATATATATATATATATATATATATATATATATATATATAAAGTGAACATAGAAGTCAACACTTAGAGGCGACAGTCTGTTTCATCCTAGATGCAATCGTCAGGCCACGAGTGCTGCTATCTTTCTCGGCTATTTATATATACGGGTAGTGGTTCATTGTGGGTAGTCTATTTTGGCAGATATTTTACCAAAATTTGTTTATTTGTGTCGAATTATTTTGCTTGTTTTTATTTAATTTATTTTTGTTTTTTATCCTTTATATTTATTTTATTTTTTATTTTGATCGGTGTTTTTATTAACGTAGTAAAAATTTGTTTATATAGCTTATTGTGGGTAGTCTATTATGGCGGCTATTTTACCGGAAGTCGTTTATTTGTTTATTTATTTGGGTCAAATTATTTTGCTTGTTTTTATTTATTTTTATTTTTTTATCTTATATATTTATTATTTTTATTTTGATCGGTGTTTTTATTAACGGTATAAAAATTTCTTCATATATATATATATATATATATGTATCATTCAAAAATGTTTCATTGAATAATATATATATATTTTGTCTACTTATTTTTATAATAATCCTTTCCACTTGGTTAATCAGTTTCTTGATATTAAGTTGGAATTCGTCATAGAAGGCACCATATTTTTCTTTAAACGAAGTACTTTCGACTTTTTAAAGATGATCTTTTCTTGATATATTGACAGACATCAATAATAATAATACATCTACTAACTCCTCATATAAAAAATAACTATATTAAACACATTAATTCGCAACTATAAAGTGAATGTTTTATTACAAACCAGCAATTATACAAAGTTTAATAAACCATGTAAAAGTTAAATCTTCCACGAAAAAAAATCTACAATGAATTAAAAAGAACATTAAAACTACTATCATTAATAATGACTTTCCTAACTAAACTGCTCATCAAAATAAAACTAATAATATACTATACTAAATTTAATACAACCAACTTAATCATCGGCAATAAATCTTCTCTGTTAACTAATGTTTTGCTAAAGACCAGCGTTTTATATCAATTTAAATGTCTTTTGGAAGATTGTATCTCTGACAAAGAAGTAAATATATATGTTGGTTTAACGACAACAACGTTATCGAGGAGACTTATATTACACATATCAGATTCACGTACCATAGCACAACATTTAAAGAAACATTCCTGTCCACTTTCACAATATAGAGAAATATTAATTAGAAATACAAGTATACTCCACCGTGAAAATTAAAAAATTTCAATCCTGAAGCACTCTATATAAGAAAAATGTAACCAGCATTCAATAAACTTAATTATGAGTATAGCAACAAGATTTTAAAATGTCTATAACGTAAAAATATTAAAACACTTAGATTTTATATTTTGAAATATTACGATTGTAAACATTTAACGTTGCCCCTGTTGGATAGCAAAATTATAGCGGTTAATTTTTAAATTGATTTTAACGGAGGACGTTCATACGTGCTTATAATTATAACGGAGCGTGTTTCAGGTTGATTCACAAAAAAAATCGCACTCTCAATTACATTAATTTTTTGTCTTAGGGATTCAGCCCTGAAGATGATCTTGGGTGAGATTGAAAGCCCTTGGAAAAATAAAAGAAATGTAAAATAAACTACAGTGCCTTCCCTAATGAATTTAATAACACAATTAGGAATTGATCTGTGAAATTTAGATGATTAATATAAATAAACATATGACCAGTTTATTCCACCAAACATGTCTGAATGAAGATAAGGTTCCTATATATATATATATATATATATATATATATATATATATATATATATATATATATATATATAGAGAGAGAGAGAGAGAGAGAGAGAGATAATTAATATGGCAGAGAAGGAAGATTCAATTTTATCTTTATTTTTTCCTGCATCCTTATATTTTTCCGTTTTCGAAAAACTAAATGAAAAAATAATTAAATCTTCCTTGTCTGCCATATTTAATGAAAGATATTTAAAAGAAAGGTTACTGCCCAAATACACACATAAACAATATATATATATATATATATATATATATATATATATATATATATATATATATATATATATATATATATATATATATATATATATATATCCACACTTAGCAAAATAAAAAACCTTTGGCAATAATAGTTGTTAAAAAGAATGGCTTAATTAAAAAAGTGCTTAATACAATTTTCAAACAACTAAAATGTAGGGCAGTTTAAGGTATTAAAAATTCGAATCACCGACCTTAATGGTACCACGGTTTCGACCTGAGCGATATCATGAGGTTTAACCCTTCTGGTAGAAGCTGTGACAGCGTAACAGTCGATGTCTCGAACTTTTTATGTCTCATATATATATATATATATATATATATATATATATATATATATATATATATATATATATCAAGTATGTGGTGCAGTTCAATTTTACATTACAATGAATCATTCATACACAAAACAGATATAGAAGTTAATGATAAAAATGGCGAGAATACATCTTCGCAAATAAATTTACTAAATGACATTATCTTCTATATCTGTTTTCTTTATGAATGATTAATTGTAATATATATATATATATATATATATATATATATATATATATATATATATAATGGTTTAATCGTTGTTGGTCAGTTAAATTAGACCAGTTAACGGTTGCATTAAAAAGTGCTCGATGTACAATTCAAACAAATCTAATCCGCGGGGCGTTTAAACGTAAAAAATAGGAAGATCAACCACTTACGCTACCATGGTTTCAATCATTGAGTTTTCTTCAGGCAGTACAGACCAGTTGTTTTCCTAATGCTTTATTTGTTTATTTATGCACGCACAACAAGAAGGGCAAGAGAAATCGGGAGAGGCAAGAGTCAGCAAATTGGATGGAAATGAGAAGGAGAAAAAAAAATTATATGTACTTTCATCCGTTTTCGTACAAACCCAAAATATACTTCTCAGTACGTTTTCCTTTTAGTTCCGCTTTGTAAATCACACCTTCCGTTACACAAACTCCATCGAGCGGACATTTAACAATATCTTGCTGCGCGTTGGCCTTGAACTTCCTTTCGTTTTCTCTCTATATTGTAGTTTCCAAATTGCTGGTACAACTGTAACTTAAATTTACAGTATTTCTTTTTTTTTTAAATCATGAGTAATTCAGAATTCTTATGGAAGTGCTTATCAATGAACTTTAAAGATATATTTCCTATATTAGATTTCATCTCTCAATTAAAAGCGGTGGGGTAAACCAAATGGTACTTCATTCCGTCTTTCCTCCTTTATTTTTGGGTTCATTTGAGGTTAGAATTTCAGATTAGTTTTATGAGCCTGCTCTTTTAATGGACCTTCGTACTATTTCTGTTTTTTAAAAAAGGATTTGCAAGAGGAATTTCTAGATAGCCTGCACTCTATTCCTTTAGGGATTGACTTAATTATAGTCTCAGGGTGATTAGATTCAGCGTTCGCATCTCAAATTTGTGTTGGGTTTCGAATGTGTGTATCCGTATATATATATATATATATATATATACCCGAGTCTCTCCCGTCGAATTCGACGTAGGAGAGTCAAGAAGATCAGTGCCTAGGAAGCTGACAGCTCGACACCACCACATGAGATTTGATTATAGTGGTGAAGGTTTTGTGCAGAACCATCCACACTTTTTGAAGGGCCGAATACAGAGACCTGGTGCCACAAGGTCCCCAAACGACCCTCCGCAGGTTTTGAATTCAGAGTTTTCCTTCTCCTAGACCAGAACCCAGTCTGTCCTGCTATTTACCCATAGCTAGAGGGACAAGAGGAGAATTCACACATTAACCAAGGGTATTAGGACGTAAGTGAATGTAATGGATTCGACTGGAATTAGAACTCGGCTCTCCGAATCCTCAATCCAACCCGTTATACACTACTCTACCGTGTGTGTGTGTGTGTGTGTGTGTGTGTGTGTGTGTGTGTGTGTGTGTGTGTGTGTGTGTGTGTGTGTGTGTGTGTGTGTGTGTGTGTGTGTGTATATATATACACGCACGCAACATATATATATATATATATATATCTATACGCACACGCACGGTAGAGTAGTGTATAACGGGTTGGATTGAGAATTCGGATATATATATATATATATATATATTGTTCATACATACAACGCGCGAAAACACTAATATTCCACGGTTATAATTTATTACATTGGAATCGTAATCACGATCCAATTCATCAGACCTACAAATTCAAATATTTGAGCTTTTTTATTATATTTTTTATTTTGTCCTGGACATTGAGTTCTACCTGGATTTTATCCTCTTGGGAATTTATTTATATAGATTTATATATATATATATATACATTGACCACTAATATTATCTCTCTCTCTCTCTCTCTCTCTCTCTCTATATATATATATATATATATATATATATATATATATATATATAAACACTCCGAAATTTGTATTGAGACATATTAAATTTTCAGCGCATGCGCACTTAGATGGAAACATTTAGGCGCCATTTAGATTTCAGCCATTTCTTGCAGCCATTTTGTGTCGTTTGATAAGTGTATTTGTACATGTTTAACAAATAAAAAATTTAACAAAACCGAATTTTGAATATAAAATAATAATGTATGTCATTCGTTTCTACGATATCAAATGGGGTTTTTGTTCATATGTTTCTTTTGTTCTTTCACAGGTTCGTATTTTTTTTCTCTCTCCTATCACTTTTGTATAACGTCAGTTATTGATTTAACACAATTTCCCCACAGAGGAAAAAAAATCTGATTGAAAACACTGGAAAAGCTATCTGCAGCTGAGAACACATAAGATCTTCGTTCGTTTCAGGCGTTTATTCTCGGGTTTTCTCAATTGTTTAAGATGTTTGGCAGGCTTCAGTTTTTTTCCCTCATATTTACAGGAAAGAAAAGCTAAAAAAAACAATATGGAGAATGTATCTCCATAAACAGACAAGCAATATTCTATCATTAATCATTGATTATTGATTATTGTCAAGATTTCAAATACATCTCTTCAGACAGATTCATTCTCTCGCCACGTTCTGTTCAATGTTCATGTGTGGGCTTGTGAAATTTATATGACCGGAAGTTCTGGGCGTTACGAACTTCCGATTGCATTAACGCAAAGTAGCACCCACCAGTAGTCAATAACGGGAACTCATTCACACTGTGGGGGCATATATTTCTGTATTGCAAAGCAGCACAATATAAACATGGATCAAATGAACTAATTCAGCCTAAACAGAAGGTTGATATCAAGCCAAACCAGTGTAAATGTTTTTAGCACTCAGTCGTGCCTATAGTAACAGCAACACATGGAAGAATGGTGACCAGATATATGATTGAATTTATTACAGATACAAAAAAGGCATTTTTTCCATCTATACTTAGATATTCTTTTTAGGTTTGTTTGCGTTAGAATACGATTTATTTAACTACAATTTTAAAATATTTTTTACTCTTAATTACTAAAAGACTATATTTCTTTTTAAAACAATTAAATGTAATATAATTAATTAAATTATTTTAAATTGTTTTTTCATATCAAATATAAGTATTTATATTACCAGGTCACAATTAATATTAATGCTCTGTAAATTTACATTGAGCACTGTTTTGTAGAAAAAATAAAAAATAACAAGAACACCGGTTTATATACATTACTGTTCTTTCTTATATATATATATATATATATATATATATATATATATATATATATATATATATATATATATATATATATATATATATGTGTGTGTGTGTGTTGGGCGTGTGTGTGTGTGTGCGTGTGTTTTTGCAATATTAATGAGAGAAAAATCTTCACTCATGGAGACTATTTTATATATAAATAGTGTGGTCTTAGGTATCTACAAGGTATTGTGAGAGTCAGGTGTGAAGATTGCATTGAAACTGACAGCCACCATGCAGTTGTTTTCTCATGACCATAATTATCTATCTATCTATCTATCTCTATCTCTCTCTCTCTCTCTCTCTCTCTCTATATATATATATATATATATATATATATATATATATATATATATATATATATATATATATCCACACTTAGCAAAATTCAACTTTCAACGGCTTAATTAAAAAAAGTGCTTAATACAATTTTCAAGCAACGGAAATGTAGGGCAGTTTAAGGTTTTAAAAATTCGAATCACCGAACTTTATGGTACCACGGTTTCGACCTGAGCGGTATCATGAGGTTTAACCCTTCTGGTAGAAGCTGTGGCAGCGTAACAGTCGATGTTTCGAACTTTTTATGTGTGATATATATCTATCTGCATGGGCACCTCGAGGCGGTATACTGGTTAGCAAGCTTGTCTGGCTAAAACGATTGCGATTGAGTAGTGAGTTCGATCCTCACTGGATTTCGGCTTTGTGCCACATCTAAGCTACGTTTGGAAAATCACTATATTTATACCTATCTATCTATCTCGGTCTCTTTATCTATCCCAGTCTATATATATATATAAATATAGAAGTCAACACTTAGAGGCGACAGTCTGTTTCATGCTAGATGCAATGGCCAGGCCTGACGATTGCATCTAGCATGAAACAGACTGTTGCCTTCTATGTTCACTTTTATATTTACACATGGTCTATCTCTGATATTGAGCACTTTATCCCATAAATATAGCACACTTTAAGACTATATTTCTTCATATATATATATATATATATATAAATATATATATAAAATGGTTAAACCGTTGTTGGCAAGTTAAATACGACCAGTTAACGGTTTCATTAAAAAAGTGCTTGGTGTACAATTAAAAAATCGACCCCACGAGGCGTTTAAACGAAAAACATTAGGGAGATCAACCACTTACGCTACCATGGTTTCAAGCATTGATGTTTCTTCAGGCGGTAGAGACCAGTTGTTTTCCTAATGTTTCCTTTTGAGAATCCAGACGGCAGAAGACTCTGTTGTGAAAATTGGAAGGCTACCAGGACTTCACCCGAGATCGGAGAAAGCTATGGTTAGAATGACGCCAAGAATAGTTGAAGTAATTGCAGCCTAGTCGAGATATGAGGATTTAGAAATTTCATTGATTCGTGTTTTTAAGGCTTATCAACCCATTGCAGGTTATTTAAAGCCTGAAAATATTTTTTAGATTTTAGGAATTTTGGGGGTGGGGTGGGGGTGAAATACAATAATCATTTAGTAATACAAGTTTTACTAATTAACCCATAACTTGGGTAGAGAGGAGGTGGCGCAAATGAATATAACGAACCGAACGCGAATTGGAACTCGGCTTTCCTTATTAACAATTCCGAGCCATTATCCATTACACCGCCCGCACATCCAAGATTATAGCACTTGGTATTCCCAGTCATCACCCATCTCGGTACTGACCAGGCCTGGTATTAACTTCGGTGATCGTACGGGAGCCGGTGATTCGACGTCATGCGGCCCTAACCTTTTGAAAATTTGAAGAAGACATCATTGTATTGTATGGTGATCGAATGACCATAAGTCTCGTCAAATCTTCAACGCCTTTTTTAATACCAAATTCTATCCAATATAAGGCTCGAAAGCCACTCAAAATAGAGGATTATTGTTAAAGTCGTAATGCTAAATAAGACGCATGATATGAGCGTCCTGGGTAGGACGATAAACTGTATCCGGCAGCAGGGACTCCGATCTTGAGGTTTTGAGGAGCGGCTACCCACCTCTTAATTGCAGTTGTTCCCAGGTCTACCCTAACACGGGTTGGTACCCATGTTGAGGTCCCAGCTATGGGTAAATAGTTCATGCCTAAACTGGGGTCAAAACACTATGAAAGTGTAACAATAGATATTTATAGTAAATTTACGTCTTTCCACTTCATTTTAGCTGGAAATGTTAGCCCGGGAAAGTGCAACGTGTCGTTCTCCTGGAGGTTAGCATCAGCCATATTGATGAAGGAAAAGACAGGAGACTCTCAGAGAGAGATTTGGAATGGCAATTGTTCTGATTATTTTTACTCTTTGGCACATGATTTCAGGAATAGAAGCGAAGTACAAGATTCGATTCTTCTGTTTAGACGCACTCGAAGCATTTCGAAGAAGAAATGAAATCAAACATTAGGTCCCTTTACTTTTCCTATCTCTAAAACCCTTGCAACTTAGCGATTTTATCGCCTGGCTAGGAGTTAAATGACTAATAAAAATCTATCTATCTATCTATCTATCTATCTATCTATCTATCTATTTATCTATCTATCTATGTCTCTCTCTCTCTCTCTATCTATCTCGGTCTCTTTATCTATCTATCTAAATCTATCTATCTATCTATCTATCTATCTATCTATCTAGGTCTCTCTCTCTCTCTATCTATCTCGGTCTCTTTATCTATCTATCTATCTAAATCTATCTATCTATCTATCTATCTATCTCGGTCTCTTTATCTATCTATCTATCTATCTATCTATCTATCTATCTATCTACGTCTCTCTCTCTCTCACTATCTATCTATCTATCTATCTATCTCGGTCTCTTTATCTATCTATCTATCTATCTATCTATCTATCTATCTATCTAGGTCTCTCTCTCTCTCACTATCTATCTATCTATCTATCTATCTATCTCGGTCTCTTTATCTATCTATCTATCTATCTATCTATCTAAATCTATCTATCTGTCTATCTATCTATCTATCTCGGTCTCTTTATCTATCTATATATCTATCTATCTATCTATATCAGTCTCTTCATCTATCTATCTATCTATCTTAGTCTCATCCTCTATCTATCTATCTATCTTGGTCTCTTTATCTATCTATCTATCTATCTATCTATCTATCTATCTATCTATCTCAGACTCTTTATCTATCTATATATCTATTTATCTCTATCTCTTCATCTATCTATCTATCTATCTATCTATCTATCTCAGTCTCTTCATCTATCTATCTATCTTAGACTATTCGTCTATCTATCTATCTGCCTCAGCCTCTTCATCCATTTATCTATCTATCCCCCTCTCTCTCCCTTTTTATCTCTCTCTCTCTCTCTCTCTCTATCTATCTATCTATATCGGTCTCTTTATCTATCTATCTATCTATCTATCTATCTATCTTTCTATCTATCTATCTATCTATCTTAGTCTCATCCTCTATCTATCTAACTATCTATCTATCTCGGTCTCTTTATCTATCTATCTATATATCTATCTATCTATCTATCTATCTATCTATCTCAGACACTTTATCTATCTATATATCTATTTATCTCTATCTCTTCATCTATCTATTTATCTATCTATCTCGGTCTCTTTATCTATCTATGTATCTATCTATCTAGCTATCTATCTATCTATCTATCTATCTATCTCAGACTCTTTATCTATCTATTTATCTCTATCTCTTCATCTATCTATCTATCTATCTATCTATCTCAGTCTCTTCATCTATCTATCTATCTTAGACAATTCGTCTATCTATCTATCTGCCTCAGCCTCTTCATCCATTTATCTATTTACCCCCCTCTATTTCTTTATCTCTCTCTCTCTCTTTTTATCTCTCTCTTTCTCTCTATCTATCTGCCTCAGCCTCTTCATCCATTTATCTATCTATCACCCTCTCTCTCCCTTTTTATCTCTCTCTCTCTCTCTCTATCTATCTATCTATCTATCTATCTGTCCACCATTCCCCCCTCCGGTGACTATCTAGTATTATCTTGTTTATTTGTTATTTCAGTATTGCTCATTTATTGCCAAGCCTTTTCCACTGATTCCAAGTGCACAATGCCCGACCCAAGAATTGAACTCACAGTTACCATCTTACCAAATCCAGGCACCAATTCTTTAATCTACATGGCACTACCATCTTAAGGTCTTCAATTTCAGGGCCAACCATTATATATGCTACATATCCTTATAATCTACAATAAAACCTTTCTCTTGATTGATCCTAGGGACTTGAATTGAGTAAACACTATTTTCTATCGATGATCTCTGGCCTGTTTCAAATTTCAATGTATATCTGTGGGTTGAACGCTGAGGAAATTGATGATATATTCCTTGGCCCTATAACCCTACATGTAACTCTTATGAATTATTTTTTGTACTCTTTGAGTTTTTCTTAGGAATTCGTAGAATGAAAGTTGTCTTTTCTGGCCACTCTTCTAGATCTTTTTTCATAAATACAGGTGCCCCCCCCCAATCTCTATCTTTCGACCTATATTTTTCCTAATCTTAAATACCCTTCATGATGTCATCAATTCTCAAGTTGGTATCTATGCTAATGACACAGGCATTTGCTACTGACTTAATTGTTAATATGATTGGCTTGACAAGGTCAAATTGGCAGCAGATATAAAAAATGCCCTACAATCTGTTGTTAAATGTGTCAAGGAATCAAAACTGCTCTCATTTAATCATTTGAGAGAACCCTTTTCCCTTCCATCAGTATGGCTGATGCTAACCTCCAGGAAGTGAGACTCATTGCGCCTTTATGGATTAATGTTTTCAGCTGACATAAAGTTGAAAGTGTAGATTTAATCAATTGCTAAGTTTTCAGGTAAAAAAGTTGCTTCACTGTGTCGTGTTAGACAACTTCTCTCAACAGAATCTGTCCTACATATTTATAAGTCTACCTGGTGATCTTGCGATATATTTAGAGATTCTTGATAAACCCTAAAAAACGAATCTGCAATACTATTGGTCATGACCTGGCATCTGCTTTCGGTTCCTTCCCCGCTACCGAAACGTAGCTTCTCTGTGACTTTTACTGTTACATCTAGTTCAACAGTAAAAACGGTGAGACCTAATTGCCAATATAGTCGCACGCCTACATTCGTGCTGTCGAGACACCAAAGCAGAAGGCTGACCAGAACAAATGCCATGGAAATATTGTGCGGTAGAAATTTGTGAATGTTTGCTGTCACTTGATACCAATCGATCGGTTCCTTCACTCTGGTGCCAAATAATGTAAATGATGGAACTTAATTTGGTAAAGGTATAAGGAGATTACAATAAAGTGTATTGAAGAATCGATAGAAGAGGCAATAATAGAATAGAATCCCCACCCCCGTCTTCAACAAAAGATTGCCAATTTAAAACAAATAATCAATGTATGCTCTTTGTTCCTTTTTATGTGCCGACTTTTTTGAATCCACATCGTAATCGTCTTTGGACATCACAATTACGGTCGCATCTAGAAGAAGAGGAAGATTTCCAAGTTCCTATCGCTAGGTTTAATTAAATCTGATTTCAATAATTTCATTGGCTTTCCAGACAACGATATGGAAGCGAATTATCAGCAAGTCATTGACCACTTCACCTGTTTCTCTTCCTCACACCATATGTCTTGCAGGGTGTATTGTTTTGCGAATTCCTTTACACATGTTTGCATGTTTCTCGAGAAAAGTTCTCAATAAATTTCAATGACATGCACCATAGACCAGGAGAGAATTGATTAAATTTTAGGGCAGATGCAGGAATTTTCCATCTATGCTCTTCTGCAACTTTCTTAATCTGTTATGACTCTTCGCGCTCTTACACAATTCCTCACAATGCCCTGAAACTACTCCAATAACTAATCCTTATCATAAATGGTATTGATTTTATAGTCGGCCAATGACATGATCCCTAGCAATTTTAATAATTCTAGTTTTAAGAACGATCACTCAGCTTAGCAGCTAACATTTGAGTTAGGAATATTTTGGATAGAATAACACTATAATGGCGTCAACGAGATGAGCTCGTCATAATGGGAGAAATCACTATGATGTCAGCCATGTTAACACTGTGACGATTATTGACAAACCATTCTCCTTGTACAGTCTGACTCTTTGCCGATATTATGCACTCTTTCAGTACTTTCCATTTCCTTTTTTTTAAAGCGATTACGGAGATTGTTGATTTTAATTAAATATTCCTTTTTAATTTTCCCTTGTGTTTAACAGATTACTTTAATATGTTGGGCTGATCGGATTCTCGTTTTGAAAAAAATACTTCATATTATTTTTTGGCGGTTTTTTTTTTTTTACTTAGAAAGAAATTTGTAAATATTAATACCCGTAAGTATGAATTGTTAGAAATGCGTCAGATACCCGCAGCCGTTTACGTGTTCTGGATATTTACTGCTTGCTTGGCTCATTTTATATAGGGTGACCCCAAAAAACGGGAACTTTTTTAAAAAATCCGATAAAACCAAGAGTGATGGAAGAAAAATATCTAATTCATAGTAATTGAAACCTTAAAACATGCCATTTAAGAAAGAATGATGAAATTTTGATTTTTTTAAAATTACGTCCTGTAGATGGCGTCCTCCTGTACGAATGCATTCTTGAAATCTGCTGTTGAGATTCCTCATTGACTGCTGCAACATCTCAGCTGGGATACTGTGAATTTCATTCTCGTTACTAAAATGGCGAAATGTTTATTTGCTCAAGGTCACTGTCTCGCAGTGTTGCCACTTGCTCATGTCTGGCAATACGCACTTCAAAAATTCCCGTTTTTTGGGGTCACCCTGTATATATATATATATATATATATATATATATATATGTATAGGGTGACCCAAAAAAACGGGAACTTTTTAACAATCCAATAAAACCAAGAGTGACGGAAGAAAAATATTTAATTCATAGTAATTGAAACTATAAAACATGCCATTTAAGAAACAATGATGAAATTTTCATTTCTTTAAAATTACGTCCTGCAGATGGCGTCCTCCTGTACGAATGCATTCTTGAAATCTGCTGTTGAGATTCCTCATTGACTGCTGCAACATCTCAGCTGGGATAATGTGAATTTTATTCTCGTTACTAAAATGGCGAAATGTTTACTTGCTCAAGGTCACTGTCTCGCAGTGTTGCCACTTGCTCATGTCTGGCAATACGCACTTCAAAAATTCCCGTTTTTGGGGGGGGGTCGCCCTGTATTTCTACAGGATTAAGGTCGTGTAAGAATTTCAAATTACTTTCTCACTTATGGATATTACTTCCAAGTGAGAATCTTCATATAAGGGATTCTGTTTCTGTGCGTTGCGACGCGAATTCGCGTTGGGACAGAAACGAACGCGGCTGTGATTACAACACCCAAGAAGTCTAGCGTTCAAAAGGATTTTTATCTGAGACTGAAAAACCTGGTGTTTTATTGCCAGCACGTTCAAGATCTCAAAAAACATTAGTATTCGAATAATATTAGTAACCTCATTGTTTCTTTCCAGGTCAATTGACATCTGACTGTTCAAAGATGTTTTCGGTACTAACTACTGGCGGTTTCTCTTGACAATGGATAAAAGTTGCCGCCGTAGTGTGTTTCAAATACCCGCAGGAAAAGGGTTTAACCCCCAAGTAGATGCATGCTGGCATGGTTTGTATATTAGGGGATGACGTTCTGGTTTTTTCAACAATGCAAAAGAGGTTAGCTGATTTTAGGAGGGAAACGAGAGTTATGAAAATGAGGCCTGTACGTCTTGCGTCTGCTACTACCGAGGTAAGCATTGATCGTCTTCCCCACATGGAATGACAGGCGATTGGTTATAAATCAAATAGCCAATAATATTAGCATATCCGATGTGAGATTTGAGAAAATCCCGCACAATGAACTTAGTATAATCGATGTTTCTGCGCGTTGGGTGTCACGTCTTCTGATACCTTATCAAAAGCGCACCAGGCTGATTAGATCACGGGAAAATTTCACATTGTTTGAGACAGATCAAGCTGGTTTCTTTGAACATTTTCTAACACAGCATGCGTGTTTGGTTCTTCTCTTTCAGCCAGAGAGGAAGAGACAATCCATGCAGTTGAAAAACCCCTCTTCGCCTACCCGAAAGCAGGCCAAAGTTATTTTATCTACAGAAGAGATGATGGCATCAGTTTTTGGGATGCAACTGGCATTTAATTTATTGACAATCTTCAGAAGGGATACCCCATCATTGAAGTGTACTATGTCAACTTGCTGAGGCAGGTACGAAAGGCTATCAAGACCAAACGTACAGGAGAACTGACGAAAAGTGTCTTATTTCGTCAGGACAATGATCCGTTACGCGAGTTCTTGGTATCAAAGGTTACTGGAGAATATCTTGTAATCAACCAGTTCAAATCTCCAATCTATCAATGGTTACTGTGTGTGATTGTAGCTTTGAACTGGTTGATTACACGATATTCTCCTGATTTACCCCTATCTGACTATCATCTGTTCCCCAACATGAAAGGGCACTTGGTTAGGAACTAGTGTCGCAGTGATGCTTACATTATATCTGTTGATGATATTTGACCAAGCACTGCAAAACCAATGGACGAAGTGTGTAGACCGTAAAGGGGATTATATTGAAAAATAAACCTTATTTGGTCAAATTCCATGAGAGCATCTTAGTCAGCCTATGAACTTTTCAGCCGACACTTTTATTATAATAGATAAAATACAAAATTCGGACTATTTTGACAGATGGATGGGTCATATTGTCACGCACGGTTTCAGATAAAAGATTTATGTGGGATTACCCAAATGTTTTGTCGGGAGATTTCGTCTAACGCATTATTTCACTTTCCATTCCTTTGTTTAAGGTACACTGATCCATTCTTGGTAATTGTTGCTACCGATGCAAGCGAGACTCGAAGCACAATCTAGGGGTGATTTGTCCAGTCGATGAAAAACAGAGGCGAGGGCGGTGATTGTGTTTACAGGTGTGATGCTCTATTGATTTTTGTCTCACTGCACGTTGAATAAATTTGTATATTTTGAGGCACATTTTTTTATTCGGCTAATATCAATTTTCCTAGCACAATATTAGGGACATCTGAAAAGTGCCTTTATCCAATTCTCTATTTCGTTCCTTCTCAGTTACTTTGGTCTTTTTGTTAAGCTTTAAAATGTGGGATGTCTTTCTGCCGCACTCTGGATTAGGGTTACCATTACAGATGAAAAGAAAAAAAGAAAACACTTCGATCACAGCCCGATCGTCAGGCAATTAAGGAAAGCGTAATTTGAGTAGCAATGGCTGCTCAATCAATGGATTGTGAATGTTTCTTTATAAGGAAACGGCTAATATTACCTTTAACATTAGCTAAGATTTGATAAGGATTTTGAGTTAAAACTTAAACGATAATCTTAAAACCTGAAACCAGATGAATGGAGAAACCTTTGTGGAAGACCTGCTGCAGACAATTAACTTCAATGAAGGCGATTTTCTAAGCGTAGTTTAGATGAGGCACAAGTATGTGACACCTAGTGAGTATCAAACTCACTACTCAGTCGTAAATTGTCTAGTGAGATAAGCTAGTTAACCATTACAACATGTCGAAGTAACCAATTAACTTGAACGATACACAATTACAGAAAAAAAAAATTTTCGAGGCAAGAAAGTAAGAAAGTTCTCTCCATATGACGTCGCCTGTTTGTCTCTCTCTTTCTTTTTTTTAATGGAGTTTAGATAGGGAGTTCTTGTACATGCAGAGGACTCTCCAAATCTATCACTGTCAGATTACCACATGTTTGGCTCCACAAAACATTTATTTGTCATGTTAATTGTTCGAAGAAATTCAAGATATGAAAAATGTGTAGGAAGTCGATGGAATCAAGATTGGATCATATTTGTCTGATCAAATTTGTTTTGTAAGAGTGTGTAACGTGATAGAAAGATAAGAAAAATAAGGAGGCTATAAATTTATATGGCTAAAAGATTTTTAAAAGATTGGGAACATTTTCACTATTCTAAGTCTGGAAATAGATTTGGATGAAGAAAGAAAAATGAGGCGAAGAAGTTGAATGAATTTATTAACATCTTTTTCTTCCTTCACTTGAGTTCTTAGCATATTCTTTACAAATTATTTCTTTCTTATTTTCTCTTACGTCACTTCTACTTCTTCTTTTAACTTCTTTCTCCCTCTCCCTCCTCCTCCTCCTCCTCTTCTTCTTCTCCTCCTCCTCCTTTTTCTTCTTCTTCTTCTTCTTTTCCTCCTTTTTTCTTCTTTTTTCTTCTTCTTTTTCTTCTTTTCTTCTTCTTCTTTATCTTCTTAGTTTTCTTCATCTTCTTCTTCTTTTTCTTCTTCTTTTTCTTGGTCTTGTTCTTGTTCTTTTTCTTGTTCTTCTGCTTCTTCTTTTTCTTCTTCAGCTGCTGCTGCTTCTTTTTCTTCTCCTACGTCTTCTTTTTCTTCTTCTTCCTCTTGTTCTTCTTGTTCTTTTAATTCTTCTAACTTCCTCTCTTCTTCTTCTTCCTCTTCTTTTTCTTCTTCTTAAAAATCTTTTTCTTCTTTCTTATGCTTTTCTTTACAAATTATTTCTTTCTTATTTTCTCTTATGTCACTTCTACTGAGAGGAAGAAAGGAAGAAGAGTTAAAAGAACTCTTCTTCCTTTATTCCCCTCCATCCTCCTCCTCCTCCTCTTCTTCTTCTTCTTCTTCTTCATATAATTCTTCTTTTAACTCTTCTTCATCTCTTCCTCTCACTCTTCTTCTTCTTCTTCTTTTTCTTCTTCTAAATATTGTTCTTCTAATTCTTTTTCCTTTCCTCCTCTTCTTCCACTTCTTCTTTCACTACTACAGCTAATTCTTCTTCCTTTCTTCCTTCTCTACTTCTTCATCTTCTTCAACATCTAATTCTTCTTTTTCTTCTTCTTCTTTTTCTAATTCTTCTAGCTTCCCCGCTTCTTTTTCATTTTCATCTACTTCTTCCTCTAATTCATTTTCTTTTCTTCCTCCTCCTCTTCTAATCCTTCTTAATTTACGTCACTTCTTCATCTTTATCTTCTTCTAATTCTTCTAACTTCCCCTATTCTTCTTCATCTTCTTTTTCATCAAGTACTTCCTGTAAATCTTCTGCCTTTCCTCATCTTTTTCCCTCATTTAATTCTTCTACCTTACTCTCTTCTTCCTCTTCTTTTTCTTCTTCTTATAAATCTTCTAATTCTTTTTTCCTTTCCTTCTTTTCTTCTTGCACTTGTTCTCCCATCTCCCCCTCCTCTTCTTCTTCTTCTTCTTCTTCATCTTCTTCATCATCCTATTCTTCTTCTTCTTTTGCTTCTTTTCTCCCCACTTCTTCTTCTTCTTCTTCTTCTTCTTCTTCTTCTTCTTCTTCTTCTTCTTCTTCTTCTTCTTCTTCTTCTTTTGCTTCTCTTATACCCCTCTTCTTCTCTTTCTTCTTCTTTTGCTTCTTCTTTTCTTTTTCTTCTTCTTCTTCTTCTTCTTCTTCTTCTTCTTCTTCTAATTCTTCTTCTTTCTCTTTTTCTTCTTCTTCATTTTCTTCTTCTTCATCATCCTCTTCTTATTCTTCTTCTTCTTCTTCTTCTTCTTCTTCTTCTTCTTCTTCTTCTTCTTCTTTCGAAACATCTTGCATCTCTTCTTTCTTTTTCACCAGTTTATTTCTTATTTCTCCGCCTTGCCTTAATCGCCTTAACAACTTGCTGGCTTTATAGATTTTTACGCTCTGACCCCCACCCCCTGCCAAACAAATCCCAGCACTCTATCAGAACCACTAAAAACACTAAACCACTAACATTATGATCCCCACCGTCTTCCATACTTTTGCGCGCGTCTTAACCCGTCCTTTAGGGAATCCATTCGGCAAATCCTCTTATGCTATTCTCACAAAATAAAAAAAAAACAGCAAAAGTCCTGCTACGGATTCAATCGAGCCAGTGTTTCTGTTGTGCTTACTTCGTTTTCGATGGTGGGGAGAAGTATGTGGATGTTGGGGTGGCGCCGAAGGCAGATGGATAGTGTTGCTTCTTTTGTGCGGGAGATTTTGTGTTGCAAAATTGCGCGTTTATTGCTGGGTGCAATTTGATGTCGGGGGTCTGGTGAAAAGGCATAAAGTAAAAGAATGAACGTGAGAATGCCAAAGAGTACCACGCACTCACTCACTCTCTCTTTCTCTCACAGACACACACACACACACACACACACACACATGCACACACACACACACACACACACACACACACACACACACATATATATATATATTATAATGTGTTAATTTTTTTTTAAATAGAAGTGGGCCAACTCGAATTCCAGCTACGTTCCTTTCGCTGACTCCGAATAAATTCTACTGCATTTCGAAAAAGGCAATCAGGAAAAGAAATTAACAACAGTAAAAAAAAAACTTGTTAATGGATAAAAAAGTGACCGAAAGCGAATTGGACAATTTCGACACACCCTGACCCCGTCACCAAAGGTGAAAATTAAAGAATAGTAAAAAAAAAAAAAATCAATAAAAAATTCAACAAATTTTCTTGTCCTTCATATTCAAAGAAACGTTCTTGAGAGAAACGTTGGGGTTCAAATATACATTTCACACGCACACGCACACACACACACACACACACACACACACACACACACATATATATATTTATACAGTTAAATTGCCACATCAATTCTGTAGACAAGACAAATTGGTATAAAATGACAATTGTAAAAAAATCTTAGACTTTGCCGACGCGTTTTGTCCTCCGACATTTTCAAGCCAAAAATGAAATCGAAATGTCTTTGTTGTTATAGTTACATTAAAAAAAATCCAAATTTAAAAGATAGACGCTTCTGTCTAAGCCTTTTTCTGGTTAATGTAAATTTACTTTATACTAAGATATTTTTTTTTCCATGTCGACAATACAGTTAAATTATTTCTTTTTTAAATTTTGATTTTTTAATGTAACTAAAATCTAAGATTTTTTTTCCAATTGTCATTTTATACCAATTTGTCCACAGAATTGATCTTGGAATTTAATTGTATTGTCGAAATGGAAAAAAATCCCTTAGTATAAAACAAATTTACATTAACCAGAAAAAGGCTTAGACAGAAGCGTCTATCGTTTTAAATTTGGATTTTTTAATGTAACTATAACAACAAAGACATTTCGATTTCATTTTTGTCTTGAAAAAGTCGGAAGAAGAAACGCGTCGGCAAAATCTAAGATTTTTTTCCAATTGTCATTTCATATATTTATATATATATATATATATATTTAACATACAATATGAATTAAGATTACATTAAGGCAATGATCATTTTCAACTTGTAAATTGAAATAAATTTTTTTTAAACCAGACAATGGATGATAAATTATTGAAAATAATATTTAAAACATTTTTTCTTTACAATAATTTAAAAACTCAACTCAAGATGGTAAACAAGTCAATGCTAAAGTAAGCGGCACAATTTGGGTTTTTTAATAAAATATTCCTCGATGGAGGAACAATATGTGTTTTTCAGAACGCCCTTTACTTGGAATGTTCCATTCCTGATTTTAATAGATAAATGCTGTCAGATTCTAGCATCTGAACTTTCTGAAAACACATGGCTCATTTGTCAGGCAAAACTTGTGGATTTAATTAAACGTAACACACGCATATATATACACACACACAGGCTGTTTCATGCTAGACGGAATTGTCAGGCCACACGTCCTATATCTGATATTGAGCACTTTATCCCATAAATATAGCACACATTAAGAGTATATTTCTTGATATATATATATATATATATATATATATAAACATTTTTATGTTTATACGTTCTTTTTATAGATACAAATATTTAAGTAAATGCTTTGTTTCGAATAAGAAGTATTAAACAACATTTACCGACCTGAATGTCCAAGAAATTTTCATACAAAATATTTGTTCTCTGACAGGAATCGAACCTGTACCCTATACGGAACCGTCATATAGTCGGACGTGCCTCAACCGTTTCGGCCACAGAGGAACGTTCGGTTAGCGAGGGCGATTTTACTCTTTTTAAAATTACAATCTTCCATGAATCTTTCACGTACATTTATAATTGCTCATGGCGTATCAAATGTAAACAAATGACGTCACACATTATGAAATGGACAAAGTCTGACAATTATTTTAAGACATTTTTATATTTATACATTATTTTTATAGATACAAATATTTAAGTAAATGCTCTGTTTTATAATAAACAGTATTAAACTACATTTACCGGCCTGAATGTCCGAAACATTTTCATAGAAAATATGCATCCTCCGATAAAATCATGGAGAATTGTAGTTTAAAATAGTAAAATCGACCTTGCTAACCGAAACACTCCTCTGTGGTTCAATCGGCAAAACATGTTAGGCTATATGACGGTTCCGTATAGTTGAATGATAAGACAAAGAACAAATAGGAAACGTTTATCAATCTAACATGTTTCACTTTTATTAAAGCTTCTTCAGAGAATGGTATATATATATATATATATATATATATATATATATATATATATATATATATATATATATATATATATATGAAGAAATATAGTCTTAAAGTGTGCTATATTTATGGGATAAAGTGCTCAATATCAGAGATAGAGCGTGTGTAAATATAAAAGTGAACATAGAAGTCAACACTTAGAGGCGACAGTCTGTTTCATGGCCCGATGATTGCATCTTGCATGAAACAGACTGTCGCCTCTAAGTGTTGACTTCTATGTTCACTTTTATATATATATATATATATATATATATATATATATATATATATATATATATATATATATATATATATGTATATATATATATATATAGATAGATAGATAGATAGATAGATAGATGAGTTGATATCAAACACCAATCAAATATGGATCGGAATTCGAGAAAATGATAAGATAAAGATCAAATAGGAAACGTTTATCAATCTAACATGTTTCACTTTTATTAAAGCTTCATCAGAGGATGAGATAGATAGATACATACATAGATAGATAGATAGATAGATGAGTTGATATCAAACACCAATCAAATATGGATCGGAATCCGAGAAAATGATAAGATAAAGAACAAATAGGAAACATTTTTCAGTCAAACATGTTTCACTTTTATTAAAGCTTCATTGGAAAATGAGATATGGAGAAAAAAGTGAGAAATTCTGGGATTTTTAATTTTGTGTTGTTTGATATTTATTGGTCAATTGTAAAACATGTACACTTTCTATACACTTTCCATGCACTTGCTATACACTTTCTATTCATATACAAATATTTACAGTTTCTCACGTAGGCTTGGAATCAGTTATTTTCTTGGAACCTAAGATGTACGCGTAGTCTCTCCATGAATACAGAAAGCCACAAATGATACCAACATTGGTTTAAAAGATTCGAATGTACGTGAACCATGATTGTGTGCGGGTGCATATGTATGCGTATGTGTGGAACCCAACGTTTTTGCACAGACAGTCGCTTATTTCTTATGGTTTTAAGCTTTTAGTGCAATCGACGCTAGCCGCGCCAATTCCATCGACGGAAAATGGATTCTGCGTTTGAGGAAGGTATATTTGCACTCAAAACTGCCCTTGCCTAAGCTGACACGAGCAGAAGTGTTAGTGGCGAATAACCTTATCTTTCTCTTTGTAGTGCCAACCTATAACATGAATAACTCACAAAAGTTATTTGAGAAAAGATTCATACAGTTGGAATATCGTCCATATTGGCTCGGAAAGAGGAAATTGAAATTCTCTTTTAAATAGCGGTGATGTTTCACTCCAGACAAGAAGTGGCAAGAAAATCGATGACACATTCCGCTGAATTTGGGTTAATAAATTTACGAGAAATTTTATGAATTTCTCGTCGATATAAACCCGAAATTGGGCCATGCAATTCTTACGAATATTAAAATCCTAAGTCGCTATAATTCTCTTCGGGCTTACGGTGAAATCATATTGAAACACCGATTCTCGTATGATAACCGAAGTTAAACAACGTCGATCATGGCCAGGACTTAGATGGGTGGCCGCTTGGGAATACCAGGTTCTGTAAACATGGATGGGCGGTTGGTGTAATGGATAATGGCTCGATATTGGAAATCGTAGAGCCGTGTTCTAATTCCACTTGGGTTCGTTATATTCACTTTCGCGCGTATAGCCTCGAGAAAGGTATGAATCCATCTCTTCTCCCACCTGCTATGGATTAATCAGTAAGAGATCTTACTTTACAAAAAAATTTAAAAGGAAACGTTTAAATCTTTAAATCCATAAGCTCACGTTATTCAAAACATATAACGCTGCATGTACCAATGCCAATCTAAAATAATTCAAATACTAATTTAAATATATATATATATATATATATATATATATATATATATATATATATATATATATATATATATATATTAAGATATTTTTTATGTTTATACGTACTTTTTATAAATAATAATAATAATAATAATAATAATAATAAATAATAATAATAATAATTCTTTTTAAAATAATTGTGGGACTTTGTCCATTTCCTAATATAAATATATTTATAGACATTTTTTATGTTTAACATTCTTTTTATAGATACAAATATTTAAGTAAAGTCTATAATAAATAATAATGTTATTTAATACTGTTTATTATAAACAGAACATTTACTTAAATACTTGTATCTATAAAAAGAATGTTAAACATAAAAATATCTTTAAATAATTGTCGGACTTTGTCCATTTCATAATGTGTGACGTCATTTATTTACATTTGATACGCCTTGAGCAGTTATGAACGTACGTGAGAGATTCACGGAAGATTGAAGTTTATAAGCAGTAAATTCGACCTTGCCAACCGAACGAACCTCTGTGGACGGAACGGTTAAGGCACGTCAGGCTATATGACGGTTCTGTATAGGATACAGGTTCGAATCCTGTCGGAGGACGAATATTTTCTATGAAAATTTGTCGGACATTCAGGCCGGTAAATGTTATGTCATACTGTTTATTATAAACAGAGGATTTTCTTAAATATTTGTATCTATAAAAAGAATGTTAAACATAAAAAATGTCTTAAAATAATTGTCGGACTTTGTCCATTTCATAATGTATATATATATATTTACGCTTTTCATATATATATATATATATATATATATATATATATATATAAATGTGTACACTTTTATATTTACACACGCTCTATCTCTGATATTGAGCACTTTATCCCATAAATATAGCACACTTTAAGACTATATATATATACAATCTACTCACTTTCGTTTATTAGGCACTGAACTGCATCACCTCACGTCCATGAACTTGCCTGACTTTTCCGCTAACCTGATGAATATTCGTGAGTACACTGATGCCAAAACTTTTGAAAAACCAAAGACATTATTGCTCTTCTATATAAATACTTGTCTCTCCGTGAATGAAACGCGTCAATTAAGATAAGTTTTCCTTTTGTCTTTTTTCATATATATATATATATATATATATATATATATATATATATATATATATATATATATATTATAAAGAAAGAATAGTAAGATATATAATCAGGTGTTCTTATTGATATTTTTTATTTTTATTTTAAAAAAACAGTGCTCAATGTAAATTTACATAGCATAAATATTATAATATTAATATTAAATTAACTGATTTAATATATGGTTTCTTCGCTACACAATAATAACCATGTTTAAAAAATGAAAGCTAAAAACTTCAAATTTAATTATATAATTAAATTAAATCATTAATTCCGTTTTATCTTCAAGCGAATATTTCAATAACTTATTTTTAGAATAAAATTCGCTTGAAGATGAAACGGAACTAATGCTTTTAATTTAAATATATAATTAAACAAACATTGACCCAAACATACAAGCAATAATCTTAACACCAACAAATCCTCACCTCCATTTCTTACTACGCGTACCATAATACCTCCTTGTCTCTATGAGGTATTTAAGGCACTTCCAAACAATTACCACGGAAGTATTTATAGAAAAGATACGGAGAGGCAAACTTACAGCGGTGGGCAAGTGACAGAAAGCAGGCCGCCAGATTAGGACCAATAGAATGGCAGATTCTTATTGGATCTTATCAAGGAGGTCAAGGTAAATAGCAGGCACAACGAACCTTATGTGGCAGCAATATTCTAAGCATGGACGAATGGTAGACTTATACATATGTAAGGTAGATTCTGGAGAGAAAAATTGTCTCGCACGACACAGTGAACCGAGTTTCTAACCAGCTAACTTAGCAATTAATTCTATATAGTCTTTCCCACATCATAGCTGAGAACATTATTCCGACAAGGAAACGAGTCACTTTCCAGGAGATTATATATATATATATATATATATATATATATATATATATATATATATATATATATATTTGTCATCCACAGACAGACTGTTTCGCTGTTTCACAGCTCATCAGTGTGGCTAGACGTCCGGTTGCCTCTAGCTAGGATCGAAACCCGACTCATTTTGGGATTTTTATTTCAGAAAATGATCTTTAAAATTATTTTTAATAGAATTTAAAATGGCGATTTTTAAAATATTTATTATCTCCCTTTGTTTGTTAATCTGTAATAAAGTCAGTCAGTTATGTGCCCTGCGTAATACACGTTTAGGCGATCATGTATCTTTCGATACATGACTGACGAGGCAGATTATTTTTCCCGCAGTAGGTTGCCATTTCTTTCTGCGGTAGGGAAGTTGCCATCCAAGGTTATAGAACCTGGTCTGTTCTGCTATTTACCCATAGCTGGGGAAGGGAGAAGAAGAGGATTCATACCTTCCCCAAGGGTATTAGCACGTAAATGAATGTAATGGATTCGTATGTTTGCTTATCGCCGAATCTTTCATTCTCATTCATTTGTGACTTTATATTTTATTCAGAATACTGTACGTAAATGTCACAATAAATATATAAAATAAAGAAATTAAATTTATAAATAATAAAATTATAAATAATAAATTAATAATAATACATATTTATAATAAAATAATTTATTCATGATAAAATCAATTTATTTATTTATATTAAAACTATTAAAACTATTTAATATTAAACAAATATAAATACTATTGCATTTAAATACTGTAAATAAATGATATTTAAATATTGTATTTAAATAAATATAAACACTATAAATATATGAATAAAAATACTATATAATTGAATATAAATAACATTTAATATTCAAAGTATTTAATTTATTTATAATAAAACAAAAATAATATAATAAATAATAAATATTTATAAATAATAAATTTATAAATAATAAAATCAAATTAAATAAATAAAATTATTTACATAAATATAAAAATAAATAATTATGTAAATATCAGAAATAATAATATGCAATGGATGGGTGCTTATTTGCGGTTTATAGAGTGGTTATTTCGACTTGAGTCGTTTTTCGCCCTAAGTCGTGACTTCTGGAACGAATAAACGGCGTAGGTATATATCTGTATTTGATATTTAAATATATTTCCTGGTCGATAAATTGAATTTGTTTATAAACAGTTAAATCAGAATTTTGGTAGTGTGTCGACCGAAAAAAATAATTCAGCAAGTGTTTGAAATAATTGCGGAATATTTATTTTTACAATGATATCAAAATTCGATAAATTGACCGTTTGGCAAGGCAGCCATATTGAAAGAAATGTCTGCTTTACATGCTAGAAATGAGAATCACTTCTGCTTGTTATTGTCACAAAGCCATGAAAAAAAGAAAAAAAGAAAGAAAGAATGGTAACTGAAGTCTCGTGGTTAATAATTAATCTAGCATTTGTGTCACACTTTATCATCTCTTTTGTAACATTATGTTTCTGTCTTTTATTTCCCCTTGTCGCAGATAACATAATTGATGGCCTATCGACAGGAAGTCCGGCCATCGGCTCGCTGATGATGCAAGATGCATCAATTATCAAATTAATATTTTCTTTCGTTTTTTTTTTTAAATTTTATTTAGTCTTTTAGAAGTCGAATTATAAAATTATTCTCTCTTGCAGTTTTACAATTTCTGCCGATCGAGCCCTTGTTCATGGAGTTGTTTAATACGCGTGGTATATTTGTGAGGCAGATGCCGTTCGGTTGTGTTGGTAAACTGTGAAAAACGTATGCGGACAAATAAATAATCAGTATGGTGGCTGGAGAGGCTGACAAGAAAGAGCATAGCGGCATTTAGAAAGAAAATATTCAGGAGCGGCATAAAAAAATATTTGTCTCTATTTGGAATGGAAGAAGAGGGAGTGGAGAAAGGGAAGAAGAAGGAGGAGGGGATGAGGAGGGTGGAAGAAGCAGGAGGGGAGGAGGGGAAGAAGTAGAAGAATGAGGGGAGGAGGAGGTGAAAAAGAAGGAGGAAATAATAATAACAATAATAATAATAATAATAATAAGAAGAAGAAGAAGAAGAAGAAGAAGAAATAAAACAGGCGAAGGGGAAGAAGAAGACGGAGGGGAAGTGGCGGGGCAGAAGAAGAAGAAGGAAGGGAGGAGGGGATGAAGAAGCTGGAGGGGAGGAGGATGGGGAAGAAGAAGAATGAGAGCAGGAGGAGAGGAAGAAGAGAAGGAAGTGGAAGAGGGGAGAAAAAAGGAGAAGGAAAGAAAAAGAAGAATCATAATAATAATAAGAAGAAGAAATGAAAGAAGAGGGGAAAAAGAAAAAGAACAGGAGCAGTAGCAAGAAGAAGGGGAGGAGGAGAAGTGGCAGGTAAAGAAGAAGTAGAAGAAGAGGAGGAAAGAAGACGAAGAGGAAAGAAGAAGGAGGAAAAGAGGGACGAACAAGAGGAGGAGGAGGAGGAAAGAAGAAGAAGAAGAAGAAGAAGAAGAAGAAGAAGAAGAAGAAGAAGAAGAAGAAGAAGAAGGTGGAGGAGGAGGAGGGGGATGAAAAGAAGAAGAAGAAAAAGAGGGAGCAAGAAGAAGAAAGAGGAAGAAAAAGAGGAGGAGAAGGAGGAAAGAAGAAAAGATGAAGAATTGGAAAGAAGAGTAAGAAGAAGAAGTATTGGAAAGAAGAAGCGGAAGAAGAAGAAGAGAAAGAAAAAGAAGAGGGAGCAAGAATAAGAGAGAGGAAGAAGAGGAGGAGAAGGAGAAAAGAAAAAAGATGATGAAGAAGAAGAATTGGGAAGAAGAAGAGCAATAAGAAGAAGAATTGAAAAGAAGAAGAGGAAGAAGAAGAAGAGCGATCAAGAAGAAGAGAGAGGAAGAAGAGGAGGAGGAGAAGGAGGAAAGAAAAACTATGAAGACGAATAAGAATAGGAAATATGGAGAGGAAGAAGAAGATGAAGGAAGGAAAAGAAGAGGGTGCAAGAATAAGAGAGAGGAAGAAGAGGAGGAGGTGTAAGAGGAAAGAAGAAAAGATGAAGAAGAAGAAAAATTGGAAAGATGGAGAGGAAGTAGAAGAGGGAGGAAGAAGAGGAGGAAGAAGAGAAAGACGAAAAGATGATTAAGATGAAGAATTAGAAAGAAGAGGAATAAGAAGAAAAGAAGAGGGAGCAAGAATAAGAGAGAGGAAGAAGAGGAGGAGAGAAGAAAAGATGAAGAAGAAGAAGAAGAAATCAGAGTAAATATCGTTGCTGCTAAAACAATAATTTTTTTGTGATAGCAGCAAAATGCCCATATTGTCTGTATCTATAGAGGCTCCGACTATATTGAGCACTTACCCTCGTAAACAATATATATATATATGTATATGTGTGTGTGTGTGTGTGTGTGTGTGTGTGTGTGTGTGTGTGTGTGTGTGTGTGTGTGTGTATAACAGGGTTTCTATATTGAATAGTTGTACCCTTGTATCCACTATTTTACTGGTTTGGAATTAACCTTCACATAAGTTTGTAAAGTGTTGCCAGTAAGGTCTAGGGTGACGTCCAGAAAATCTACTTGTTTAATGCTAGTTTGAACTATAGTCCTAAGACCTAAATCCTTAAATACCCTATAGATCATTTTCCTAATACGGTCTACCTTAATTTTAGTAGAGTTTTTAACAACTAATAGGCTATCATCTCTATATAACCCTACACTATCAGAATCTAGACATTCAAAGGCACTTAAATTGTATAAGGCCGCTGCAGAATCCAAGGAACCCATTGAAATGTCAAAATTATCGCTGCAAGACTTTTTGGTCCACTTTACTTAAAAACCCACAAACCCGTTGGGATTCTATTGAAAATAGTTCATTATACAAAATGCTCAAGTAACAATATTATCAAGTAGCCGAGAAACCACCCTTCGGGGGTACTATACGCCAACTGCAGCGGAGGTCTTTTGGGTTAAACCTTTATCTTTAGCGTTCTATGCAAATAAAAGTTATAAGAATGTAGAAATAATCTTAAATTTTATCTTAATTCGACACCTTATTTCGGCATAATGTTTCTTCGTATACGCAATCGATCTCCGTAATTTGTTTATATTTATTTTCTGCGTAATTATTCTTTTCGTTTCAACTCACCATTCTTTCAGATGCCTACACATAAAGTCACTTTTAAAAGACATTAGGGAACACGAAGTATGTAATATTTCGAATACGTCATAGTACTCGTGATAGAAAAGAAACACCATATGAGCAACGTACCGTACCCCACTTAAGTTTTAATTACGGTTTAATTAAACGATATCAATTGCATTTGGGACGAAGAACAAAATTAAAGTTACACCTTTAATAAAGACTTGTTTTTAAAATCTTTCACTCTGTTCGATATATAAATTTAATGTTAAATGAGTTATTTATTTTTTAACCGCGTAGTTAACTACCTGTTACTTCAGGTTGGTTATGTTTCGCAGAGATCGAAAAAAAAAAACGGACGGACGGACAGAGGGACACTGAGCTTTATTTATATATATATTACACATTTTATTTTGTAATTGCAATAAAAGTTATTTATAATTACTTACATCAAATGCAATAAGAAATGGATGAAAGGAAAGGTTTTTAGAATTTGTGAAAACGAAAGAAAGCGCCCCAAACGCCTTAAAGCATCGATGTCCTTTTTTAAAATATGAAAATAAATTATTTTAAGATATCAATAGATATATAATTGACTTCTTTATATTAAAAGAGAAAAATTATTCCATATTACATGTACTTTGAATACAAAATAAATAATTAATAGTAAAGACGGTAAAATATTGGATTCAGAAAACAAAATAAACAAGTACAGCAACTCAAGAGGAAGTACGTTTATATATATATATATATATATATATATATATATATATATATATGGGGGGGGGAAGAAAAAATTAAAAAAATTCTAAGCAGTAAATTGCTGATAACCCTGAAGAGTGCACGAACAGTTTCGTCCTCGAAACTCTGGAGTCGGTATACTGAAGGTAACATCAATCGGTTAAGTGACAGACTTTTACTTATATTAATTCTAATATATATATATATATATATATATATATATATGTATGCATATATATATATATATATATATATATATATATATATATATATATATATATATATATATATATATATATAAAATATTAGTGGTTAATACACACACACACATATATATATATGTATATATATATATATATATATATATATATATATATATATATATATATATATATATATATATAAAATATATATACATACATACATACACATACATATATATATATAAATTTACAAGAAGATAGAATCCAGGTAGAACTTTTGTCAAATTTTCTTGATTGCACAGCGGCACTTTTTCAAATGCCCTTCGGTCCCCCCCCCCCATCTTCTCCAATTTTTCTTTTCTTTTCTCTCCCTCTCTCATCTTCTGATTTTTAAGTTTACATTATATGGTCTTTTATTGTGCGTAATGTCACCACAAATGTATTCACCCATTTCCGGTGTCGGTTTTTAATTTAACTTAGGTCAGCGATTCAGTAATGAATTATGAATCGAAAAATAATTCATATTTTTCTGATTCTCACTCATTTAAACTGCAAACTCCTTTCTTTAAAACTTCTCTCTGTTGAATTGTAACCCCCCTTCACTTTTAAGCCTTCCTGTTCTTCTCTCGTCTGTTACCCCTCTCTAGAACTTTGTTTTACCTCTCACATTCGTCCCCCACTCTCACTAAATTTTAGTTTTTATTCCCGGAGTTATTTTTTCTGATTTCTTTTTGGAATTTGTAGGTCTGATGAATTGGATCGTAATTACGATTCCAATGTAATAAATTGGAATATTAGTGTTTAAGCCTTTTTATTATATATATATATATATATATATATATATATATATATATATATATGTATGTATGTATGTATGTGTGTGTATGGGGGTGTTGTTTAAACTTTGCTATATTTACAGGAAGAAAGTTACCAATATCGGAGCCACATCGCTTATAGATACAAACAGTGGGGTCATAAGAATCAACACTGCTTGGTCACTGTCTTTTTCATGCATCATTGCAATTTCCAGATAAAGCATGAACAGTAAATCTAGCAGTCAACATGTTCCTTTGTTCACACCATTTCTATCTATCTATCTATCTATCTATCTATCTATCTATCTATCTATCTATCTATCTATGTCACTTTCCCTCTATCTTTTATACATATATATATATATATATATATATATATATATATATATATATATGTGTGTGTGTGTGTGTGTGTGTGTGTGTGTCTAGGCCTACGGCCATAATACGTGGAAACACCGGTTCCTGTAATATCCCCAAATTCTTACATTCTAAAAAGTATTTTCTGGTTTTAAGTAACATGCAATGTGCTGATAAACCGTAGAAAACGAATAAATCAATCAATCTGTCCCTTTCACACTCCTCCCTCAGTATGTATCGAATGTAACAGCAAAATTGTCCAGATTGTGTAACAGCAAAATTGTCTAACTGGTAGACTAAGCTTTGAACCGTTCTATCCATAAATGGTTAAAGATATCTTACTGGAGGTTTTTATAACACTATTGGACTCTACTTTGAGCAATAAGAATGTATTTAACTCTAAGAATGCATTTATTTCATATATAAGTTGAAATGATGAACTCTCTTCCTGTTGTGACCTCTCGATCCAGATTTCCTCTCTACTGTTCCTTCTTTTTTAAAGGTATTCACCGTTCTCTTGATGGTTCTTGAATGGACTTTGAAAATGGAAGAGAGAATGAATGTTGGTCTCATTTTTGGAAGCTTGAATGATATTTTTCCTCTTAGCATTGCTCAGTTGGGAAGACACAAAATGATTTTAATCTGTACTCTTTCTAACTGAATAACTCAAAGGGTTTTTCACTGATTCTTGTAACAAATGACGTCAAGATGACTAATTGTCTTCTCTAAAAACCTGGAAAAAAAGAAACTCAATTTGTTTCGTGGTTTTTAGATATTTAAACATTTTGTGGGATGGACAATTAAACTGTTAAATGATTTGGACAATTTTGCTGTTACACCCGGTATATGTGTATGTAAGTGTGTTAGCGTAAAGAAAGTGACGGACAGAGAGAGTGAGAGAGAGAGAGAGAGAGAGAGGGGGGATCACGAGGAGAGGAAGAGTGAAGGAAAGGCAAATAAAACACTCTGAATCCGCGTTTACTTTTGAATCTTGTTTCGTTTACCCAAATCGTTTTTCTCTTTCCGCTGGCCGAATGTCACCGGATCCTTAACCCGTTGTTTATTGACGGCACCAGCAGCAGCATTCATCGGCGTTCAGCAGATCGATTATTGGTGCAGAAAATCACAGGAATTAATTCGCTGCCTGACCCATGTACAGCAGGCAATGGTTTTGCTTAAGAATGGTGAGGACCCAGCCTGTTGTCTTTACGCAAAGTGTCTTCGCAAATAAATTCCTTCTTCAGTCCTGCATGAGATTAGAATTTATTGGGATTGGATGAAAAAGTCCACATTAAATCCGCTTTCGTATTATGCTGGATACATGTATACATATATATATATATATATATATATATATATATATATATATATATATATATATATATATATGGACTATATATATGGACTATATATATATATATATATATATATATATATATATATATATGGACTATATATATGGACTCTATATATATATATATATATGGACTATATATATATATATATATATGTAAATATATGGACTATATATATATATGTATATATATATATATATATATATATATATATATGGACTATATATATATATATATATATATATATATATATATATATAGTCCATATATATAAGTATATTTGAACCATATATATATATATATATTTAATATATATATATATATTTTATTTATTATAATTCTATCATATAGACAAAACCATTTTACTCACTACAAAGATGCAACTTGGTTTCAGTGCATTTCAACTGCACTTCGACGGGTGAGAGTTGAAAATGGTTATGAACAATCCTGCTTGTAGGCAAGCCGGATGTGAAACGTCACTTCCTTTTTCCATAAAAATATAACAAGCACTATTGTTTCGATCCGTCACCCCTTTTTTTATATGTATATTTTTCATAACCATTTTCGATGGTTTTGTCTTTATGATGAAATTATAATAAATAAATAATTATCGCTCTACTATCGGAATCGAGCCCTCTTTGGATTAATGCTGTGAACGTTGGGATTTATACATTACTTTCGTTCTCATCGCATCGGATATATATATATATATATATATATATATATATATATATATATATATATATATATATATGTATATATGAAAATTTCGCAAAGTTAACGTTTAGAGAAGATATAAAGATTGTATTCTCTAAAAGTTAACTTTGAGAAATTTTCACATTTGTCGACATGGAAAACGAAAACATACACACACACACACACACACACACACACACACACACACACATATATATATATATATATAGAGAGAGAGAGAGACAATATTAGTGGTGGATATACACATACATATGCAATTATATATACACATACATATATGTATAAAAATAATTCCAAGAGGATATGATCCAGGTAGAACTCGATGTCCAGGACAGAGTAAGGATATAATAAAAAGACTTAAACACTAATATTCCATGGTCATAATTTATTCCATTGGAATCGCAAAAACGATCCAATTCATCAGACCTACAGATTCAAAAAGAAAACGGAAAAACGACTCCGGGAGAAATTGGTGAGAGTATGTGTGAGAGTGTGGGGGGACCCGTGATCTATATAGATGGGTAATAGACGAGAGAGACGGGGCGGACTTTAGGCGGAGAGGGCACTAAAATTTAACTGAGGGAAGATTTAAAAAGGGATTTCAGTGATAAAAGGGTGCGTATTTTCAAAGATATACCGGAAGAGTGTACATTTCTTGGTGACACTCACACCCCTTAGGCGATACAATCTTATGCTCCCGCCCAGACCCCTACAACGCATACGTACACACACTAATAAAATAAAGGGAGAGTTTAGATAATCTAACCTTAGAAGGGATTTTAGAATTCCCTAAGGTTAAGTAGGGACGGCGTTTTGAAACGTATTGTCTAGCCGTTTCAAGTCATAAACTAACAATCTCTGCCTCCATAAATTTATCGGACTGGCCAAATGATTCTCGGGCGGCCTGTTTTCATTCCGCCCCCATCCCAAACGAGACCGTTTGACCAACACAAGGAATTTTGGGGAAATCCCGCTGACAAGATAAAGGCTGATGAAAACTTGTAGACAAAATTCCATTTTCTCTCTTCGTACCTACGGTTGATTATACATACCTGCGTACATTTACACACATATACCGCTATATGATTACATATATATATAGATATTCTGAAATATGCACACACACATAAATACATCTGCATATATATCTCTCTACCTACGTATCCACACGTTCATACATGTAGGTGTACACACGCGCGCACACACACACACACACTTACACACACACACACACACACACACATATATATTCTTGTTCTTACCTACATACACCCATATATACATATATCTATGCGTATGCTTTTGAATACACGTTTACACACACAGATGCGTACGCCCACATGAACGCATGGAAAAAGGAAGTGACGTTTCACATCCGGCTTGCCTACAAGCAGGATTGTTCATAACCATTTTCAACTCTCACCCGTCGAAGTGCAGTTGAAATGCACTGAAACCAAGTTGCATCTTTGTAGTGAGTAAAATGGTTTTGTCTATATGATAGAATTATAATAAGTAAAATATATATATATATATTAAATATATATATATATATATATGGTTCAAATATACTTATATATATGGACTATATATATATATATATATATATATATATATATAGTCCATATATATATATATATATATATATATATATACATATATATATAAAGTCCATATATTTACATATATATATATATATATAGTCCATATATATATATAGTCCATATATATAGTCCATATATATATATATATATATATATAGTCCATATATATAGTCCATATATATATATATATATATATATATATATATATATATAGTCCATATATATAGTCCATATATATATATATATATATATATATATATGTATACATGTATCCAGCATAATACGAAAGCGGATTTAATGTGGACTTTTTCATCCAATCCCAATAAATTCTAATCTCATGCAGGCTTCCGAAGCTTTTGCGTAGCAGGGGTTTTTAATAACTTTTTTCTTTGGATCTATTTCCAAAGGTTCTGTGAACTTTCTTTTTCTGGACGATTTTCTTGGTTCTGGCATTGTTTGCGGTCTTTTTATATCAAATGTATCGAAAATCGTGTCCATCACCTCTTCTTGAGGGGGACCGTTAGCATCCTGTAACGGTCTCTTCCTTATTTGGTTTACGTGTCTTCTATGTGAGAATTTTTGTCCCTGTACTATGTAAACCATATTGCCGATTCTTTTCTCAATTGTCCCTTGCTCCCAGTAAGATGTATTATTTTTGTATGCTTTAAAAAAACTTTTTCTCCTGGGAGGAATTTTCTTTTTGGTGCGTAGGACTGTGTTATTGGCTTCGTTTGACTTGGTAGCAATTTGTCAAATGCAGATCTGATTTTTCTAGCGAACATCACTTCTGCGGGTGATAATGTCGATGGTGTAGCATTATTTGGCGTAATTCGATATACCTGAAAACACTGCTGTAATGCTTTCTCCGTAGGCACACCGTATGCTTTTTGTAGCTCTCTTTTTTATGAATCAACAAATCTCTCCGCTTGTCCATTTGATCTTGGGTGATAAGGCGGGGATTTTATATATTTTACTTGATAAATTTCGCAAATCTCTTGGAAGTCTGCGGATGTGAATTGCGTTCCATTATCTGTGACTAGTCAATCCACTACTCTACACCGAGCGAATAGTTCCTGGAGGCAATAGTGGAAATAAGCGATTTTTTTATGCTTCTACGGCAGTTTTCATGTAGTTTGCGTTCATTTTCTACTGGCCAGAGTGAGAGCCTATAGCTGGCTGCCACGAATAGGCAGAAATATTCTATTGGCCATCGTGAGAGCCAACAGCTGACTGACACGAATGTTAACTAGCATGCTAAAAAAATCGATAGCTGCATTCGTCACTAGTGGGAAACATTTAAATCTGCATGGCACTTTACTCGAATTGGCTCATTCGCTTGCTTAAACTCAACGTTAATTCTGATTCTGTAGAACTGGATTGGGTGTGAAAAATTATTTGTTGTTAACATTCTTTTTTCATTCGGTTTTTCCAGTTACGAGTCCTTTTTTTTTTAAAGCTGATCGTTTTGTATTCACTTTGTTTAGTTCTTTTTTCGTAACAGATTTAATGATTAGTATAGAGCTTAGAAAAAATTCAGTGTGAGATAGGCAAGAAGTAAGGCATGTAGCAACATCAGCACGGCAAAGGGCACTCCTTTAAAGGCAAAGAAGCGCAAAAATATTTTAAGTCAAGTGATAGCGATTGCTGTATGAGTCGTACGATTTTTTAATCAAGCACGGGCAACGCCGGACCATGCTGCTAGTTCTTTACTAAGATGGAAACTTGTTAACAAACACAGTTTTTAATAAAGTTTGCGGCAGAAATATCTCGCTCATTTTAATTCTGTCACCTGTATGGTGATAGTGAACTTAATGGCAATAGTCTCTTCATCTATCGAATCTCCTACCATTTTTTCAAATACCATCAGTTACCATCATGCCTTGGACTGATGCACACCGTGTGTTTGCTGTTGAAACTTTTATTTTTTACCCAGATTGGTGAATCTGTAATTGCAAAACGAGAGATTTTTTCATGTTACGCCGGAATGATACAATTCCGGATTGAAAATCGATACTGCCGTGGGTTGAACATTTCAGGACTACAGGTTCAGTGCTTAATAGAAAGCCACCCGGAAACTACGAAGCGCTCTGACTTCCGGGTGATGGAAATCTTTAGAAATCGTTTACAGCCGTGTATGGCGAATAGAGGTCACCATTTGGAGGATGTCATTTTAAAAACCAAATGAATCAAACAACAGTGAAATATTTTTTTAAATAGCAGTTTACATCGTCATTTTGTCAACTTTTAAAATGTAGAAGGTATTTCTATCTCTCTCTCTCTCTCTCTCTCTCTCTCTCTATATATATATATATATATATATATATATATATATATATATATATATATATATATATTATATATATAACTATGAACCTAAACAGCCAGGCAAACCTACCTAGGTTTCACCTACGCGGATCGTCAGGGTACGCCAGCCGTACACTGGCGATCCGTGTAGGTCAAATCTAGGTAGGTTTGCCTGTCTCTTTAGGTTCATAGATAGATTTGCTTTACTTAGTGTATTGAGCACTTTGCTTAGTTACTTTTGCTTTACTCGTATTGGAGGTTTTTTTCTTTGGACTCTGAGCTTGGATTCTGGACGATTGTTTTCGCCTGAATTTCATGTTCTTAATTCTTTCTTTTTTTATCCCTTATTTTTCCTGGGGTATTGGTTTGTTCATTTACAAACCAAAACACCTAAGGTTTTTCCGGACGAGTATAGCTGCTCATATTTATAAGATTATTATTATTATTATTATTATTATTATTATTATTATTATTATTACTAATATTTATAAGATTCTTATATATATATATATATATATATATATACATACATATATATATATATATATATATATATATATATATATATATATATATATATATATATATATATATATTAGACGTATTATGTCTGTTTAGACGTATTATGTCTATATATTTTAAGTACACGAATTAATTTCTTGGTGGCTTTAGAAAATTGATTAAGAAAAATTACAAAATTTTCTTTCAAATAATTTTTATTTTCCCCAAGTACTTTCAGTCTCACCTGAGACCATCTGCAGAGGTTGCATATCTATGGATGTGGTATGCGTTAACACCGAAAATTCAAAATATTTTTTTACCTCTATGCAATGCAGGTAACTTATGCGATTTAAAAATTATAAGATGTTTTGAATTATAGTATTTTAATTTAGTATTGTTTTTATATAACACTTTGCAGCTACAAACATCTAAGATATTTGTTGCTATACTCGTAGTTGATTTTATTTATTTTGTGCCGAAATTCTCTTATATGAAGGGCTTCCAGAATTTAAGTTTTTACTTGTTATTATTTTAATGAAGCTCAGATATATTTTCGAGTAATATCTGTCTAAACCTTGAATGTTGACATGAGTCTTCATTTAAATGTTCTGAGATTGAACTATGATCCTTCAAATGATACGTAAGCCTTCTCGTCATCGTCGTTGTTGTAAAACCAACATACTTATTAACATTTTTATCAGATATGCAATCTCCCAAAAGACATTTAAATTGATAAACGATGTCGGTTCTTTGTAAGACACTAGCTGACAAAGAAGAGTTGTTATGGGTGACTAGTTTGGTTGAATTAAATTTAGTATATAATAAATTTTATTTTTTTATTTGGGGGATACATTAGTATTTATGACTCTTTTTAGATTTATTCCTCCTACAATAAGTAAATATAATGTTTCATATATGAATGGAGCGTCTACACAAATACGACTATCTCCTAATGATAAAGTTTAAATTGATATATATATATATATATATATATATATATATATATATATATATATATATATATATATAATAAAATAGCTCAGACATTAATATTCCATGGTTATTATTTATTACATTTGAATCGTAATCACGATCCAATTCATCAGACCTACAAATTCAAAAAGAAATCGGAAAATATAACTCCGGGTATAAAAAATTTTTTTTTGTGAGAGTGTATGTGTGGGAATGGGAAACAAGTGTGAGAGGGAAATGTATGAAAGCTCTCGAGAGAGGTGTAACAGAAGAAAGAAGAACAGGAAAAGCTTAAAGGTGAAGGTGGGGATTCAAATTTAAAATTTATTACACATGGGTTCTCTTATAAATACCCTTCGTTTTTAGTTCCCCCCATCATTTTTTTCCCCTCTCTCTCTCATCTTCTGGATTTTAAGTTCAGATCATATCGTTTTTTATTGTGCGTAGTGTCACCACAAATGTATACACACGTTTCCGGTGCCTGTCTTTTAATTTTAAATTTAGGTCAGCGAATCGGTAGCGAATTATGCATCGAAAAATAATTCATATTTATTTGTATCTCACTCATTTAAACCGTCATTTAACTCCTCTCTTTAAAACTTCTCTCTGTTAAATTTTAATTCCCGTCTTCATTGCGTTGCTTGCTGTGTAATATATATATATATATATATATATATATATATATATATATATATATATATTGATGCATGTTTCATTAAATAATATAGACAAGTGTTGTCTATTTATTTTATGTAAATTCTTTTCATATCGTCTGATAAGCTTAATAACATTATCATTAAACGAAGAAAGAAAATCACAATATTGATACATATTTTTTAATCCTATCTAAGCTTTCATCTTACATAAGCCATTATCAAAGATGCCAATTACAGTACAATATGTTAAGCAATACACGGACAAAACAGTGATGATAGTCTGTTTTTGTTTACATGGAAGATTTCCAAGCAACGACAAAAACTGTGCATACGAGACGCAGCTCATGACGTCACACATGACCATGCGAGAGTGAATTCGAGAAGTATTACGTATGGGAAGCCGTTGGTATAAACCAATGGCTTCTGTTATCAATTATAGGCGTTAAAGAATATTTGTGGAGATTTCATAGTTTATTTTGTTCAGGTTAGGTTTCAACTGTTTTATGTATATAGCTTCAAGAATTTTTAGTTTTTGTTTATTGTTTTCATGTTTAAGTATAGTTGTGTTTTCAACAAGGATTTTCCGGAATTGTGTACGCGGCCAGGCATGTTGATTTAAATGCCGAAAAATGTTAGGCGTGATAGAAATATTATGCAATCCCGACTGATGTAATATTTTTCAAGGCCAAACAAATTTCATCATACACCCCGAAAATAGATTCATATTACTGCACACCACTACAAGTGAACTAATCTGAGGAAAAAAATAGAAATCGGTTACACCCTGTCACTACAGTGGGTCTAAAACTGAAAATATGGTGAAAGAAAAGTAACTAAAGCGGTCGTTTCAATTAATTTGTATAAGGGTGTATATAATAATAATAATAATAATAATAATAATAATAATAATAATAATAATAATAATAAATAATGAAAATTTACCAAATACCTCTATGTTATATAGTCGCATTTGGATCCACAATTATTTCAACTGCATAGCCTCTAGAATAATTTGAAACATAACTGTTACCGTCTACCCAATAAACTTAATACAATAGATCTTGCTATTATAATGCATCATTGACTATCATATACATATAGTAGTGTCGAAACAGCACACACAGGGTCTGAAGATAGCGTCCAAACACGAAAGCGCGGCTCGGTGTCGATATTAATAATTTATGAATACATACAATTTATCTTGATATTGAGCAGCGTTGCCCATTATTAGAGCATGAATATATTTTAAAACTATAATTAACACTGTTTACATTATTCGGAATATTATCCTCATCTTTGTTGCCATATTTATCACAACGTTTCGGCCCTTCAGTATCTGTCTATATTTCTGAGATGAGGTATTATGTACACTATTTACATTATTTGGACTATTGTCCTCATCTTTGTCGCCATATTTATTACAACGTTTCCGCCTTTCAGTATATGTCTATATTTCTGAGATGAGGTATTATGTACACTGTTTACATTATTCGGAATATTATCCTCATCTTTGTTGCCATATTTATTACAACGTTTCCGCCTTTCAGTATCTGTCTATATTTCTGAGATGAGGTATTATGTACACTATTTACATTATTTGGACTATTGTCCCCATCTTTGTTGCCATATTTATTACAACGTTTCCGCCCTTCAGTATATGTCTATATTTCTGAGATGAGGTATTATGTACACTATTTACATTATTCGGACTATTGACCTCATCTTTGTCGCCATGTTTATTACAACGTTTCAGCCCTTTAGTATCTGTCTATATTTCTGAGATGAGGTATTATGTACACTATTTACATTATTCGGACTATTGTCCTCATCTTTGTTGGCATATTTATCACAACGTTTCGTCTGTTGTACGCTACGGCCTTCTTCAGGTGGTTGGAATGTCGAACTGAACCCTTTATTTCGCTCACTGGGATAGACTGTTCTAGTTTCACGTGCCATGTTTTAATGGATGTCAGTTATCAGTTATCTCCTGTTAATTCCCCTCTCCAAGATCTCCACTGCCTTAATCAGGTATTGAACTCACAACTCTTTGGGTCCTCTCACTGGATCCAACTAACGCCTTTATCTACTGTGCCTTTTGTCCTTAAGGAAAACTGTGCGTGAATTTCTGGGACTTAATGTCTTCAGCATAATTTATTTTTACCAGTGCTCATATTGCAATTTTTCCTCTTATTTCAATTTTTTTTACCAGAGCTCATATTACAATTTTCGTTGTTATTATTGCTTTTATCTGGCACTCCTTATTACTGGTTCCCATAGATTAGGACAATAATCCGAATAATGTAAATAGTGTACATAATACCTCATCTCAGAAATATAGACAGATTATTTTATCAATTATATATATATATATATATATATATATATATATATATATATATATATATATATATACAGTGTTGTTCGATAAAAGTGACTCACCTGATTTAAATGTTCTCTTTTCCGATGAAACGAAAGTTGAGCTAAATTCAAAGGATAAGCGATTTAAAATCCGAAGAAGAAGCTTTGAAAGCTCTTTGAATTTAGCAGTAAGTACTGTCAAGCATCCGTTCAGTATAATGTTCTGGGGATGCTTTTCTTTTCATGGAACTGGTTTCTTAAAACCTATTGAAAAGGCCCTCAGGAGAGAGTAGTACAAGAGAATACTTTGATGAGAATCAGGTGAGTGTTATGACATGGTCGCCCCAATCTCCTGACCTCAACCCCATAGAAACATTATGGAGCATTATAAAGTACAGGCTCTCGAGAAAGCAATTGAGCAACAAAGAGGATTTGATTGTGAATTTCATATCCGAATGGAATTCAATGCTTGGAGATGAGATTTGCCAGAACCTAATCAAGTCAATGCCAAAAAGGGTTGAAAAGGTTATTTAAAATAAAGGAGGACCCTATAGATTATGAAATATTTCGAACTATAAAACCTATTATAAATAAATTATACCTCTATTATTCTTTATTTAAAGCTGTTCGGTTATGTTTCTATTGATTACTAGTTGCAGGAAATGAGTCAGTTACTTTTTTTTTGCACAGCGTTTTTCCCTAAATCTCATTTATATCCAAAATTATAATTACCAATAGAATACCTTCGGGTGAGTAAACTTTTTTACTAGGTGGTCGGGAAGGGGTCTTTATATTAGTAAGTTTGAAGATTAGTTTGACCCCAAAAACAATAGGCGAAAAAAATTTTAAGTAAAAAAAATCAGGTGAGTCCGTTTTATCGAACAGCCCTGTATATATATATATGTATGTATATAGTGTGCTTATCCTAATGAAAATGACCCTATATTTACCGCTCTAGTTAGATAGATGTTTATCATGTGAGGCAAGAAAGCCACAGATAAAAGTTAGTTTGTAAAGAAAGGAAGGATGAATACGAAGGCTATAGATAAGCAAAGGATTCGGGAAAATTACGATTAAATTATACAATCTTTATTTTGGAACAATTTCCTCGTTTTCGTCGTTAAGTATCAGGTCTTTTTCAAGAGTCTGTCGCCGTGACCTTCCAGGGACTATGGACACAACTTTGTATTTGGTCAAACAGGCTTTATTGTTTTGTTTCTTTTAGCTGCCATGAGCGGTGCCTTTTGCCAGATAATTCCCAAGTTCGTTATTGCCATATTGAATGAAAAATCCACAGATTCTACAATGAATCTGTAGTTATTTCTACACTAACCGGCGCAGCATTTGAATTTCCCGATAAGAAAATAAGTGCTCAATTAATACGAAACGTCTTCTGATCTATTGGTTTGTGGCAATCGTTTCAGGGATCGTCAAGAATATGGAAATATCAAAACTGTCAATGAAATAAGGACGTTTAAAAAGAAATAAAAAAGGACGCAGAAAAGTTCCCAGTTTTATATTCCGTGAGTGTAAACATCTTGCAATCTGATACAAGATGGTTAATTGTTTCTGGATATTTATCACAGAATAATTTCGGGTTAACACAATTTTTGAGTATGTGTGCTTGGTAAATTCTAGTTAGCAAGCATTGATCCTGTGCAGCCAGTATAAGTCCTTCGGTTTCAGATTTTAACTCTGCACTACGCAACCACTGATAAGTACGGGGTTTATCTACATCCGCTTGTTTGGTGCAGGTAGAATATTGACCATGAAGAGGTTTATCTTGCCATTCTTTCTGCATTTGGTACATTGCATTTGCTTTTACATTCCTTTTTACGTTCTTTGTCGTTGCAGTAAGTGTATTATGGTTTATTTGTGGAGGCACGGTGGAGTAATGGATAGCGGCTCGGATTGAGGAATCAGAGAGCCGAGTTCGAATTCCAGTCGAATCCATTACATTCACTTACGTGCTAACACCCTTGGGAAATGTATGAATCCTCATCTACTCCCTCCATTTGTATAGCCTTTGTTGGCAACTGGTCTAGGAAAATGACAGCTCTGAATTCAAACCTGGAGTGGATCCCCTAAGGCGGATGGACAGCAGTTTGTGCTACCTTCCGGCAACTCCTGCAGCCGCGTTGGTACCAAACTGTATTGGTTTATCCTCTCATTTGGACACTGCTAAGGCCGAGAGGGGGAACTAGACGTCTGGGCAGCCCTAGTTCTCCATATATCCCGCCCAGGCTCTATAGCCTTGGATGGCAACTGGTCTGGGAGAAGGTCAACTCTGAATTCAAACCCTTTGTGCTACCTTCTGGCAACTTCTGCAGCCGCGTTGGTACCAAATTGTATTTGTTTATCCTCTACTTTGGACTCTGCTAGCAAGGCCGAGAGGAGGAACTAGACGTCTGGGAAGCCCTAGTTCTCCATATATCCCGCCCAGGATGGATGCCGACAACGACGAGGATTAGGGTTTATTTGCGCTTCTTAATCCACTTGAAATTCCCTTTTGAATTTATTGGCTTCTTTTATTATAGAATAAAGTTTCTTATTTCCTATATAACCCCTCGACATAGACCATAATCAAGTCCACCGCAGTCTGCAGCGATCCCTGAAACGACTGCTGTGGCCCTGTAAGGCAGTTTCAGCTGAGCGACGATCAACATCAACCGTAGGACGACGCACGCGGTGGCAAGCGAGAAGTCCTCCTACCTTGACAACCATTCACCTAATGTCAGCCATGGTCCAATGAAGGATTATGACACTATATTGCACCACAGAGACTGCCAAAGTGTCCATAGCTGACTCTCCGCCCTGCGAATTTGACTCTGAATTCAACACCAGATGCACACGTCTGTGGTATCCTTTTCTCAGCTTCTCCCCTTACCTGACTGACCTACACAAAATCTCACTCGCTGACTCCCATGTCCTCATAGACTTCTTCTTGTTCCAGTTCCTCAATATCTGTGATAAAAGCTAGATCCATTGGGTGTGTTTCCGTAAATTTCCCCTTTCTTAATACCACCTTCACACAGCCATCCAATTCGAAATTCACATCGATATTATCACTGAAACATTTTACAGTATTGAGGATACCTCTCAATCCACCATCATCTCAGGAGACCGATATCACCCATGTAGTTCAAAAATACGCTTTTAAGTAGGCGCCCGAGGGGGTCGTCAGTGATGTTTTGACTTGGTTCATCAGGGAGTTTCGGGTCTTTCAACATCATACTCCCCATCACCAAATCGACCCAATCAGGGGAGATCTAACCCTGATTCCCCCTCACTTTTAAAACGCTAACAGTTACTCTGGCCTTTTTAAAGAATTCTACGAAGAAAGACCACGTATTCCGCACATCCGATTGGCTGTTTGTACAACCAATCAGCTGCGCGAACTATTTTTAAATGGCCCGCAGTGGGGACTTACTAGAATAGGTAAACATTTTCGTTCTTACTGTGTATCCATAGTTATTACTATTTAGTTCATACGAACGGGGGATTAAGGACAGACAGTACAAAAGGGGGCCACAGGGAGTCACCTAGAAAGATTCATCGTCGGATATTCTAACAATTAGAAGTGGCAGGGCCTTTGGTGTGATTTACGTATCATCTGGTTTTCCACATTTCCATGCTATATATAAGGTAACCTACTATCACCCGAGGACTTTGTACATTTCCAAAGCCTTAAGGATCCAAGAATGTTGCCCCGTATCTATCTATCTATCTATCTATCTATCTATCTATCTATCTATCTATCTATCTATTATTATTATTATTATTATTATTATTATTATTATTATTATTATTATTATTATACTGTATTCCATCTTCGCTAATTCCTAGGTACCTACAGACTTTTTCTTGTTCCAGTTCCTTAATCTTTGAGACATACTATTGAGTATGTTTCTGTAATTCTCCCTTTCTTGAACGTTACTTTTACACATTTATCTCATCCGAAATCCATTCCTATGTCGCCACTGAAACATTTTACAGAATTGAGGAAACCCTTCAACTCATTGGCGTCTTTGGCAAAGAATTTGATTAGATCCAAGTAGAATAGGTGATTAAACATTTTCTTCTTTTACTTTCTATCCATAGCTATATGACTGTTTAGTTCATGCGAAAGGGATATTAAGGACAGACAGAATAGAAGGGTCCATAAAGAATCTTCTTGAAAGATTCATCGTCGGATATTTTAACAATTGGAAATGGGAGTACCTTTGGTGTGATTTAGGTATCATGTGGTTTCTCACAGTGTCATGTTATATATAAGGAAATTTACTATCACCGGAGAGACTTTGTACATTTCCAAAGTCTTAAGGATCCAGGAGTGTTGCACATTATAAAAGGCTTTACGGTAATCTATCTATCTATCTATCTATCTATCTATCTATCTATCTATCTATCTATCTATCTCAGCCCCTTCATCTATCTATCTATCTATCTATCTATCTATCTATCTATCTATCTATCTATCTATCTATCTATCTCAGTCTCATCTATCTATCTATCTATCTATCTATCTATCTATCTATCTATCTATCTATCTATCTATCTATCTATCTCTATTCTTGTCTGTATATCTATCTTAGTTTGTTCATATCTATCTATCTATCTATCTATCTATCTATCTATCTATCTATCTATCTCAACCTGTTCATTATCTATCTATCTATCTATCTATCTATCTATGTTATATATAAGGAAATTTACTACCACCGGGGAGACTTTGTACATTTCCAAAGCCTTAAGTATCCAAGAGTGTGGCACACTATAAAATGCTTTACGGTAATCTATCTATCTATCTATCTATCTATCTATCTATCTATCTATCTATCTATCTATCTATCTATCTATCTATCTCAGCCCCTTCATCTATCTATCTATCTATCTATCTATCTATCTATCTATCTATCTATCTATCTATCTCAGCCTCATCTATCTATCTATCTATCTATCTATCTATCTATCTATCTATCTATCTATCTATCTATCTATCTATCTATCTATCTCTATTCGTGTCTGTATATCTATCTTAGTTTGTTCATATCTATCTATCTATCTATCTATCTATCTCAATCTGTTCATTATCTATCTATCTATCTATCTATCTATCTAT
>OZ038498.1:105542526-105567526 GCA_964036315.1 Acanthosepion esculentum | reverse complement strand
GAACGTTTGGGAATAATAGTAATAATAATATTAAGAATAATAATAATAATAATAATAATAATATCAATATTAATAATAATAATAATAATAATAATTATAATAATAATAATATTAATAATAATCATAATAGTAATAATAATAGCGAACGTTTTGGAATAATAATAATAATAATAATAATAATAATAATAATAATAATAATAATTATAATAAACCAAGTGAAGCACAATACACCGACTGAATCCTCAAAATACTTAAAAAGAAAGCGAAAGAAAATGCAACTGACCAGATACAGAAACGATGGCAAGATAAACCGCTTCACGGTCAATACTCTGCCCGTACCAAACAAGCAGATGTAAGCAAATCCCGTCCTCATCAGTGGCTACGTAGTGTAGGGTTAAATGCTGAAATCGAAGGTTTTATTCTTGCTAACTAAAAATTATCAAGCACACAGAGTGAAGAATTGTCTTAGCCCAAAATGCAGATTCTGTGATGGATATCCAGAAACAATTGCACGGTGTTAACGCCCACTGAGTATAAAAGCCGGCATAACGGTGTTGGCCAATATCTGCAGTGGAAAACTGGCAACTTTTACGGGAAGGAAATTGAAAGAAACTGGTATAAACACCACCCAGACCCGTTTACGGAGATAGGGCCTGTAACAATACGCATAAAACAGAAGAATCAAACTCAGCCATGCAGACATCGTGATTAGAGTCCACAAAACCGAATCTGCTTTCTTATTGACATAGCAGTATCTGCAGATTGTAATGGATCTTTGAAGGTCTTCAAAGAAACTATCAAAAAACAAGAACCTTGAAATCGAAATCTCAAAAAGTGTCAGTTGAGAACAACATTTATTCCAGTTGTAGTTTTAATAATAATAATAATAATAATAATAATAATAATAAGAAGAAGAAGAAGAAGAAGAAGAAGAAGAAGAAGAAGAAGAAGAAGAAGTAGAAAAGGACATCAATAATTCCAGTTGTAGTTGGGGCCCTCGGATTGATTCCAATAGACTCATTGCATCGGTTCCTGGTTGCCCATGCCTTAAATAAATACAAATAAATTACCTATATAAAATATGGCTGAGATCGTAGGAATTTCTTTTTGGTTTGTTTAAATTTTGTTGTTGTTAAATGCTCTGTTTAAAATGTCATGAAGCCATTTCTGAACTTATTTCTCTAGTTGGGAAATGTTTATACAACAGAAAGGACATAATAATAATAATAATAATAATAATAATAATAATAATAATAATAATAATAATAATAATAATAATAAATTTTAACAATAATAATAATAATATATAATAATAATGATAATAATAAAATAATGATAATAATATATAGTAATAATAATAATGAATAATAGTACTAACAATAAATAGTAGCAATAATAATAAATAATAATGAATAATAATCATAACAATAATGAATTGTAATAATAATAATAATAATAATAATAATAATAATAATAATAATAATAATAATAATAAATAATAATAATAATAACAACAATAATAAATCGTAATAATAATAATAACAATAATGAATTGTAATAATAATAATAATAAATAGTAATAATAATAATAATGATAATGATAATAATAATGATAATAAATAATAATAATAATAATAATAATAATGATAATAAATAATAATAATAATAATAATAATGATAATAAATAATAATAATAATAATAATAATAATAATAATAATAACAATAATAGTAATAATAATGATAATCATAATAATAAAGTGTCTTCACAAGTACAGCCTACGCATTTCGAAGGGCGTTATCTAAAATATGTGTGATTTTTTTTTCCTCAATAATGCTTAGTGGAAAATGTCATGATGCCATTTCTGACCTTAGGTCTCTGGTTGGGGCCCGGAAAGAAATGAGTACACAATGAAAGGAAATAAAATAATAATGATAATAATAATAATTATAATAATGGTATGCGATAATATCTGCAGAGGAAAATCTGCAAATTTTAATGCAAGGAATTTGAAAAAGAATTGTTTTTGAATACCGTCCAGATCCCGTTATAGACATGGGACCGCTAACAATTTGCAATACACACAGACAGAACAATCAAAGCTAATTTAAGCCAAGTCATAGTGATCAAAGACCCCCAAAACAGAATGTGTTTTCTTATTGACATAGCAGTCCCTGCAGACTACAATGTATCTTCAAAAACTTATGAACAAAAAATGAACTTGAAGCGGTGGCTTAAAACTGTGGCATCGATATTCCTGTTTGTGGTTGGGGCGTTGGGTTTTATTAGAACATTTTCTGATAGACACACTGAAGAGATCTGTCAGCCCATGTCTTCCGGAAATGTCAAAAATTGTTCTTACAAGTAAAGCTTCCTCCATACGAAAGGTTTTAGCTTTCTAAAATGTATATAGGTTTGTTGTAGTTGTTTTATAGAAACGTACAGCGTAAAATGTCATGATGACATTTCTGACCTAAGGTTTCTGGCTGGGACTCGAAAGGAGATGAATAAGCAAGAAAAACCAAAGGAAATAATAATAATAAAAACATAATCCCAATAGCAAGTGAGGACATTATTTATATTATTCGGATTATTGTCCTCATCTTTGTCGCCATATTTATTACAACGCTTCGGCCATTGTACACTCCGGCCGGTGGTTGGAATGTCGAACTGAACCGTTTATTTTGCTCATTTTGCTTTTCTTTGTTTTTTTTTCAGAGGGAAATTAACAGGATATAACTGATAACTGACATCTATATAAAAAAAAAACTCCAAAAAATGGCACGTGGAACTAGAAAATTATTTATTGGTGTTTATTTTCACTATTTATTACTGATTATTTACACTATTAATTAGTGTTTATTTACACTATTCATTACTTTTTATTTACACTATATATTAGTGTTTATTTACACCTATTTATTGGTGTTTATTTACACTACTTATTAGTGTTTATATGCTCTATTAGTCTCTCTGTACACCATTTATTAGTGTTTATTACACTATTTATTGGTGTTTATTTATACTATTTTTAGTGTTTATTTACACTATTTATTAGTGTTTATTTACACATTTCTTAGTGTTTATTTACACTGTTTATTACTGTTTATTTACACTATTTATTAGTGTTATTTACACTATTTATTAGTGATTATTTATACATTATTTAGTGTTTATTTACTCTATATATTAGTGCTTATTTACACTATTGGAGTTTATTTACATTATTTATTATCGTTTATTTACACTATTTATTAGGGTTTATTTAAACTGTTTTTTAGTGTTTATTTATACTATTTATAGGTGTTTATTGACATTATGTATTAGTGTTTATTTACACTAATATTAGGGTTTATTTACACTATTCATTAGTGTTTATTTACACTAATATTAGGGTTTATTTACACTATTTATTACTTTTTGTTTACACTAATTATTAGTGATTATATGCACTATTTATTTGTGAATCTTTACACCCTTAATTAGTGTTTATTCACACTATTTATTAGTGTTTATTTACACTATTTATTGGTATTTATTTATACTATTTATTACTGATTATTTACACTAATTATTGGTGTTCATTTACACTATTTATTTGTGTTTATTTACACTATTTATTAGCATTTATTTACACTATTAATTAGTGTTTATTTACACTATTTATTGGTATTTATTTATACTATTTATTACTGATTATTTACACAATTATTGGTGTTTATTTAAACTATGTATTAGTGTTTATTTACACTATTTATTAGTTTTTATTTACACTAAACATTTGTATTTATTTACTCTATTTGTTAGTTTTTATTTACACTATTTATTAGTATTTATTTACACTATTTATTAGTTCCTATTTATACTATTTATTAGTGTTTATTTACCGTATTTATTGGTGTTTATTTTCACTATTTATTAGTATGTATTTACACTATTTTTAGTCTTTATTTGCACTAATTGGTACTGATTATTTACACTATTAATTGGTGTTTATTTACACTATTAATTTGTGTTTATTTACAATATTTATTGGTGTTTATTTACCCTATTTATTAGTTTTTATTTACACTATTTATTACTGATTATTTGCACTATTAGTGTTTATTTACACTATCCCTTGATGTTTATTTGCACTATTAATTACTATTTATATACACTATTTATTAGTGCTTATTTAAACTATTTACTACTTTTTATTTACACTATATATTAGTGTTTATTTGCACTATTTATTGGTGTTTATTTACACTATTTATTGGTGTTTATTTACACTAGTTATTAGTGTTTATATGCACTATTTATTAGTGTCTATTTACACCATTTATTAGTGTATATTCAAACTATTTATTGGAGTTTATTTACACTATTTTTAGTGTTTATTTACAGCATTTATTAGTATTTATTTACACTATGCATTAGTGCTTACACTATTTAATACTGTTTGTTTACACCATTTTTTAGTGTTATTTACACTATTTATTAGTGTTTATTTATAAATTTTTTAGAGTTTATTTACTCTATATATTAGTGTTTATTTACACTATTTATTGGTGTTTATTTACGCTATTTATTACTGTTTATTTACACTATTTAATAGGGTTTATTTACACTATTTCTAGTGTTTATTTACACTATTTAATGGTGTAATTTACGCTATTTATTAGTGTTTATTTATTCTACTCTATTTGGGTTTATTCACACTATTTTTACTGATTATTTACACTAATTATTAGGGTATATTTACAGTATTTATTACTTTTTGTTTACACTATTTATTAGTGTTTATATGCACTATTTATTAGGGATACTTTATACCCTTTATTCATGTTTATTCACACTATTTATTAGTGTGTATTTACACTAATTATTGGTATTTATTTATACTCTTTATTACTGATTATTTACACTAATTATTGGTATTTATTTACACTATTTATTAGTGTTTATTTACACTATGTTTTGTGTTTATTTACACTATGTATTAGTGTATATTTACACTATTTATTAGTGTTCATTTACACTATTTAGTAGTATTTATTTACAATATGTATTAGTGTTTATTCACACTATTTATTTGTGTTCATGTACACTATTTAAAAGTATTTATTTACACTATTTATTAGTTTGTATTTACACTATTTATTAGTGTTTATTTTCCTATTTTTTGGTGTTTACACTATTTATTACTTATTATTTACATTATTAGTTTTTATTTACACTATTTCTTGCTGTTTATTTACACTATTTATTACTTTTTATTTACACCATTCATTAGTGTTAATTTGCACTATTTTTGTGTTTATTTTCACTATTTATAAGCGTTTATTTACACTATTTATTTGTGTTTATTTGCAGTATTTATTAGTGTTTATTTACACTATTTATTAGTATTTGTTTACACTACTTATTAGTTTTTATTTACACTATTTATTAGTGTTTATTTACCATATTTATTGGTGTTTATTTTCATTATTTATTAGTATGTATTTACCCTATTTTTCAGTTTTTTATTTACACTATTTATTTCTGATTATTTACACTATTAGTGTTTATTACACTATTTATTGGTGTTTATTTACACTATTTATTTATTTGTTTTTATTTACACTATTCGTTACTGATTATTTACACTATTTATTGGACTTTATTTACACTATTTATTAGTGTTTTTCACACAATTTATTGGTGTTTATTTACACTATTTATTAGTATGTATTTACACTATTTTTTAGTTTTTATTTACACTATTTGTTACTGATTATTTACACTATGTGTTGGTGTTTATTTACACTATTTATTAGTGTTTTTTTAAACAATTTATTGGTGTTTATCTACACTATTAGGATTTATTTACACTATTTATTGGTGTTTATTTACATTATTTATTGGTGTTTATTTTGGCTATTTATTACTGATTATTTACACTATTAAGTAGTGTTTATTTACACTATTTATTACTTTTTATTTACACTATTTATCAGTGTTTATTTACACTATTTATTGGTGTTTATTTTCACTATTTTTTAATGTTCATTTACAGTATTTTTAGTAGTTATTTACAGTATTTATTAGTGCTTATGTACACTATTATTGGTGTTTATTTAGATTATTTATTAGTTTTTATTCACACATTTCTCAGTGTTTATTTACACTACTTATTACTGTTTATTTACGCTATTTATTAGTCTTATTTAGACTATTTATTAGTGTTTATTTGTAAATTCTTTAGTGTTTATTTAATATATGTATTAGTGTTTATTTACCCTACCTATTGGTGTTTATTTACGCTATTTATTAGGGTTTATTTACACTGTTATTAGTGTTTATTTATATTATTTATGGGTGTTTATTTACACTATTTATTATTTTTTGTTTACACTATTTATTAGCGTTTATATACACTATTTATTAGTTATTCTTTACACCATTTATTCGTATTTTTCCCCACTATTTATTTGTGTTTATTTACACTATATTTAATTGTTTATTTACAGCATTTATTAGTATTTATTTACACTATTTCTTATTGTCTATTTACAGCATTTATTAGTATTTATTTACACTATGCATTAGTGCTTATTTACACTATCTATTAGTGTTTATTTACACATTCTTTAGCGTTTATTTACACTATTTATTGCTGTTTGTTTACACTATTTATTAGGGTTTATTTACAGTATTTATTACTTTTTGTTTACACTTTGTATTAGTGTTTATATGCACTATTTATTAGTGATTCTTTACACCCTTTATTCGTGTTTATTCACACTATTTGTTAGTGTTTATTTACACTATTTATTGGTATTTATTTATACTCTTTATTACTGATTATTTACACTAATTATTGGTGTTACTTACACTAATTAGTTGTATTTATTTACACTATTTATTAGTTTGTATTTACACTATATATTAGTGTTTATTTACCAGATTTATTTGTGTTTACACTATTTATTACTGATTATTTACATTATTAGTTTTTATTGACACTATTTCTTGCTGTTTATTTGCACTAATTATTACTTTTTATTTACACTATTCATTAGTGTTTACTTACACTATTTTTAGAGTTTATTTTCACTATTTATTAGTATGTATTTACCTTATTTTTCAGTTTTTATTCACACTATTTATTTCTGATTATTTACACTATTAGTGTTTATTTACACTATTTATTGGTGTTTCTTTACACTATTTATTATCATTTATTTAATCTATTAGTCTTTATTTACACTATTTGTTACTGAATATTTACACAATTTATTGATGTTTATTTACACTATTTATTAGCATTTATTTACACTATTTTTTAGTTTTCATTTACACAATTTATTACTGATTATTTATCCTATTAGTGTTTATTTACACTATTTTTAGTGTTTATTTCCACTATTTATTAGTGTTTATTTACACTATTTATTGGTGTTTATTTACATTATTTATTGTTGTTTATTTTCAGCATTTATTACTGATTATTTACACTATTAATTAGTGTTTATTTACACTATTTATTAGTATTTATTTACACTACTTATTAGTTTTTATTTACACTATTTATTAGTGTTTATTTACACTATTTATTGGTGTTTATTTACACTATTTATTGGTGTTTATTTACAATAATTATTAGTGTTTATATGCTCTATTTAGTATTGTCTCTTTACAACCATTTATTAGTGTTTATTACACTATTTATTGGTGTTTATTTTCACTATTTTTTACTGTTTATTTACAGTATATATTAGTATTTATTTACACTATTTATTAGTGCTTATTTACACTATTTATTGGTGTTTATTTAGACTATTTATTAGTGTTTATTTACACATTTCTCAGTGTTTATTTACACTTTTTCTTACTGTTTGTTTACACTATTTATTAGTCTTAATTATACTATTTATTAGTGTTTATTTATAAATGTTTTAGTGTTTATTTACTCTATATATTAGTGTTCATTTACACTATTTATTAGGATTTATTTATACTATTTATTAGGGTTTATTTACACAGTTTTTAGTGTTTATTTATACTATTTATTGGTATTTATTTACACTATTATTTTTTGCTTAAACTATTTACTAATGTTTATATGCACTATTTATTAGTTATTCTTTACACCATTTATTAGTGTTTATTCACACTATTTATTAGTGTTTATTTACAACATTTATTGGTATTTATTTATACTATTTTGTACTGATTATTTACACTAATAATTCGTGTTTATTTACACTATTTATAAATGTTTATTTATAATATTTATTGGTGTTTATTTTCACTATTTATTAGTATGTATTTACTCTTCTTTTTAGTTTTTATTTACACTATTATTTATGATTATTTACACTATTAGTGTTTATTTACACTATTTATTGGTGTTTATTTGCACTATTTATTAGTGTTTATTTACACATTTTGTACTGTTTATTTACAGTATTTATTAGTGTTTATTTACACCTTTATATTTTGGAATGGTTGGCAAACATCGGTTAATTAATAATTGATTCGATCTTCATAAAATCGGAAAAAAGAAGGATTCTTTATTGTTGATACACATATTTTAATAATTTAGTAAATGTTTATTAATTCATGAATAAAAATTGTTTTCATATTTATTTTTTATAAATTGGTAAATTGATATATATATTCCATTGCATTAGTTCTAACTGTATTCGATTTTAGAATGTTGTAAATATAAAATTTTTCTTGTAATTAAAAAATAAATATTTTTGTTGTAAATTCAAGAAAAATAATAAATACTGTTTATTTATTAGATTATTTACTGGAATGGTTTGCAAAACATTGAAGAATTGTTTAAAACTCAATAAAATGGTAAATAATAAGGATTTGTTTATAGTTGGTTCACATATTTTAATAATTTATAAAAGTTTATAAATTAATGAATATGAAGAAATATAGTCTTAAAGTGTGCTATATTTATGGGATAAAGTGCTCAATATCAGAGGCGACAGTCTGTTTCATGCTAGATGTAATCGTTGCCTGGCGATTGCATCTAGCATGAAGCGGACTGTCGCCTCTAAGTGCTGACTTCTATGTTCACTTTTATATTAATTAATAAAATTTTTTCACCTTTATTTCTTTTTAAATCGGTAAATGATAAATATTACATTGTGTTAATTCTAGTTTTTAGATTGTTTGTGGTAATAAAATAAGTGCATACCATCTCCCCTCTCGCTTTGTAACCAGCCATCAAAATAAAATAAACTTTTTTCATCACTAAAGAAAAATGAGTCAAGCAAATCTTTGACTGAAATTGTTACCATATTAGAATGTTGTCAATATAAAATTGTTCTTGTAAATAAACATTTTAATAAATAAAATGTCTAAATCACCATTGCTTTTTGAAACAATGAACATTGGCAAGGAGTGAAGGTAGTTAAAAAAAAGCGGTGTCATGTGAAAAACCGTCCTTTTGACACACTGTCTTCTGGACGGCACGTTTGTCCATGTTTCCCGCTTCTTTATTCCAATACACGTTGTCAGACTTTCTGTCGTCTGTGGCGACGTAACCCAGATAAGTAAATTTCTAAAAGGTATTAATATTGAAAGAAGGCAAAAATTTGTCAGAAATTTCTTCTTTTTTTCTTTTGTGATAGGAAGGAATGGAAGTAATTATTTATCTCTTAGAATTCTTTCTAAGAATCGTTTGATTTTTCATTCATATTTGCTTTCATCTTCTTATCCTTCAAATTCTTCCTATTGCCCCCCCCCCCACTCATACTTTTTTCTTTGTTTTTTCCTTCGATGGTTTTTCTATCGACAGCCGATTTTTTTCTGTTCACTTTTTACGTAATTTTCCTTCGCTCATTAATTTTAATTCTTATTACTTTACGTGGCCAGCTTTATCCATTTTCTCCATATTATTTTGCTTTTCCTTTTTAATTGTTTTTATTTTTTTTCATTCAGTTGATCAGATTCTTCTTTCAAATAATCTGTTCCTCGTTTCATTTTTCCGTCCCTCGCCATTTTTCTGCTCTCATTAACCAGGTTTCCTTTGTCATCTTCTTCTTCTTCTTCTTCTTCTTCTTCTTCTTCTTCTTCTTCTTCTTCTTCTTCTTCTTCTTCTTCTTCTTCTGTAATGTTTTCGCTTTTCCTCTCTCTTTCTCTGATTTTCACTTCTCTGTTTTTTTCGAAGTTTATTTGGAATATCTGCTTATCTTTTAAATGTCTTTTGTTCTTGTTTTTTTTTTAGCTCTAGAAGAGAATTTTATTTTTTCTCCCAATAATTTTTTCTGTTGTTTTTTCGCCTCGTCAATTTCTTCCTGAGATTCCGCCATTATTTCGTATTTTTTCTTCTTCTTTTTCATCTTTTCCTCTTCCTCCTCCTTTTTCTCTTCTGTCTTTTCCCTCTTTGTCTAAAATCTTCTTTTCCTCCTTCTCTTCCTACTTTTCCACCACTACTACTACTACTACTACTACTACTACTACTTCTTCTTCTACTTCTACTACTACTCCGCTCCTCCTCCTCCTTTTTTAATTCTGCCCTCTATCTTCTTCTCGTTTTCTTTCCTCATCTTCTTCCTCCTCCTCCCCCCCATCATCATTCTTCTTCTTTTCCTTCTTCTTTGTTTTTCCCCCTTCTCCTCCTTCTTCTTCTTTTCATTTTCATTCTTTTCTCTCTTTTCTTCTTCTCCTTTGTCTTCTCCGCCTTCTCGTTCTTCTTCTTTTTCCTCCTCCTCCTCCTTCTCCTCCGCCTCCTCCTCCTCCTTCATTCTTTTCTTCTTCTTCATTTTTTTCTTCTCCTTCTTCTTCGTCTTTCTCCTCCTCTTCCTTCTTATTCTTCTTCTTCTCCTCCTCCTCCCCCTTGAATCTTCGTTTATTTTTTTCTTCGTTAATTTTTCTTTCTTCTCGAAGTCGTTTACATTTCGTCATTTCCTTTCTGTTTTACTTTGCCTCTCTCAACATTTCTCTAATGTCGATGTCTCTTCCCCTGGCGAATTCTGTGAGCATCTCTTTTCTACTTCCAGTCTCGGTTCAAAACCCAAAGATAAATTGGCGGCAAACTGCTTCAAAAGGGGAGACATATTAATGAGCAAACCGCAGTTCGCTTCTGATTGGAACCTTCGTCCCTAACACACGTTATTAAACAATATCCTTCGACGTATGCAAGATAACACCAAATACACATATGCATGTACGAAAGGGGACTAATATCTACACTCTTGGTTGAAATAATTACGTTCTTCCCTTTGGTGTTGGGGGGAGGGTGTAGAACAGATGATGTCACTGAAAATGAAATCTACGTGTCGAGTTCAAATTTCAAATTTCGGGTTCGTTCATATGAATATCCTTGGACAAAAAAGTGTTTCTTCCTCCTCCCCAGCTATGGATTAAATAGTAGAATAGACTGATTTATTTACTCTTTAACGGCAGCAAGTCTAATTGAAAGAAAACTCTAAATTTAGAAATCGGAAAGAATGTAACAGGAAACCACTCCATCATCTTTCCCAAGAATATATGACAGTTCACAGAATCTGTGGAGAGCCATGGTTACTTACGCCCTAAAGAAATATGATTGAAAAATAGTTAAAGACCAGAAATGTAAATATTTGTATTCAATGGTGGAAGACACTTCTTGTGATGTTTTTCCTCTAATGAGGCGCTATTGTGGACTCTTTCACTTACTATAAAGTAGTGTGGAAAATAAGCCTCAGGGGAACGGTGATATAGACTGTTCTACTTGAGGCTGTTCGCAGCTCCTGTCGAACTCTCTACCTTGGGCGTAGAGGAACCCGGACGAGGCTGTGCCGAAGGGCAGAGTCTCGCCCGGGGAGGTAAACAGACCCGAACCCGTTTATGCGGGTTCTACAGGGAATTTTTTGGCTGAGTCTTGGCCTTGTGTCATATGTACCCTCTGGTGGGGGTGCTACTACATATCAACAGTCATATAGACTGAACGCTCGTCAACCGATACACACTGCCAACTCGTGTTACACTCTTCTGTTGTATTTACTGTTATACACAATTTATCTGAAACCTCTTGTTTTGTTATTTCTTAACCATTTACTTGGTCACAACACTTCATTGTTATTTAATAATTTCATTCCAAATAAATCAAAATGCCACTAGTACACAGGGGATTACAGGGAGTGAGAATGAAAGTGAAAGTGAAAGTGAAAGTAAAGATTGCGTATAAGGTGGATTGAGGAAACGACAAAAGATGAACGGGATTCAAAAAATAGAAGATGCCGATCGACGTTGCATTTAATTTTTTGATGGTTGTAGTTATCAGGAAAGCAAGTAAACGGAAGTTACACAGGTAGGATGTGCGAGAAAAGAAACTTTTTTTAGTAGAAGTGGTGTTTGCATTTATCTATTTCAACACTAAACGAGTAGTTGCCAATCCAGTATCACCCTTAATTTCATGTAGTCGGGGTACAGTTGCCATTAAAATATTTGTAGAAACGTCAGAGGGAAGCTACGTCACGTCGATGAAAAGATGACTGAAGTTGAGATGCCAAGTCAGGGTCGATTACATTGCAAATCCTTTTTTGGGGATTCTGTCAAGAACCTCGAAACGAATTGCAGAAGCACCAGACAATATATGGTAACAGTATTCAATGCATGAAACAATGGTAGATTTGTAAATGTGTCAAATGGATTCTGACGAGAAAAAATTCTGGCACGACTAATGAGACCAACTTTCGAAGTGGATGCAACTATTGATGCAGTCGGTCCACTTCAAGTCATTTGAAAAACTTGGAGCCAAAAAGGTGTAGTGTGTTGCTCTCTGAGAGTCTAGCATCAGCCATGCTAATGGCAGGCAGGAAAGTTTTTCTATCGCCCTTAAATGAAATTAGTTTTGGAGGCATTAAAATAGAAAAGCCATTCAGTTCTATTTAAGGGCAGCAGCTAAATTTATTTATCAGCTCTGACAGATTTTCTATTGAAACAGCAGTAAATGGTAGTGTCACCTGTAGTGTCACCTGTATAAATACCTACTTGGGAACTGATGACATCATGAGATCATTGATGAAGAAACAGCGTAGGACCCAGAATAAGGCTTTGAGGAACACGTGCGTTCGCGTGAAAGGTTCTGGAAGAGAGCCCGTTACGATGCAAAATTGTCTAATCGTTGGATTAATTTTTGAACCGTTCTATCTTAGAATTGATTAAAGATATCTTACTGGAATTCTCCGAGGTTTTTATAACCCTACTGGACTCTACTTCGAGCAATAAGAATGTATAATTACTCCCCAAACTTTAAGATAAGAATCATGATGAAATCGATCATAAACGAAAATGACATGTTCATCATTCATCAAACATAGCTAAGGATCGGAAGCTCAACAAGGATTGAAGTAAAGTTCATATATATATATATATATATATATATATATATATATATATATATATATATATATATATTTCAGGATCATTTTTCAAATTATTCAGGATAATCTTCGCCCTCTCTAACCTTCTAACTTTCTGTCCTGGAGTAACAAGATGCCGCACAGGTTTCACGTATGATTTCATTTTCAAGTTATTTTTTACTGTTCTTTGGACTGTCATGGCTGAAACTCTTCTCCCACGTGTCAAACGTTTTATGGATTGAGTTGGATCTTTTCTAATTGATCTCTTATGCTCTAAGTTGAAATGAGCCCTCTTTCAGTTGTGATCTCCTGATCCAGTTTTCCTCTCTACTGTTCCCTCTTTTTTAAACTTATTCACCGTTCTCTTGATGGTTCATGAATGGATTTGAAGATGGAAGCCACAGTATGAATGTTGGTACCATTACTGAATGCCCGAATGATCTTTTTCCTCTCACTATTGCTCAGTTGAGAAGACGATGTGTCTGACACAAAACGATTTTAACCTGTTCTGTTTCTAGCTGAATAATTCAAAGGGTTTTTCAGTGATTCTTATGAAAAATGGTATGAAGATGGTTAAACGTCTTAACTGAACAGCAGGAATAAAAGAAACTCGATTAGTGTAGCGGTTTTTTTTAGATATTAAACATTTTCTGGGAGGGACCATTATGCTGTTACAGGATTCCGACCATTTTGCTGTTTCACCCGATATATATATATATATATATATATATATATATATATATATATATATATATATATATATATATATATATATATATATATATTTCCTATTGGTGTAGGGGTCGATGTTTGATCCACAGATAAAAGCCAGAAATTCTTTTTTTTTTCGGCCCCACAAAGGACTTTGGCTTTGAAACATAACCCTTCAATTAGGATATGTGCCTAAATGAAATAAATAAGGATGCATGTTTGCCAGCAAGAAGAACAGCCGAGGCTGTGAGCCAGGAATCGGAAATTTCAAAATCTAGCAAGTACGAAATTTTAAATATTTGGGAAGTCTATTGAGAAGAACGGAAAATGTGACACCGAAATCTGAAGGCGTATTGGAATAGCGAAAGATGCCTTCCAAAAGTTAAGCAAAGTAATAAGTACATGGAAATCTCATGAGAAGCAAACAAAATAGTGCTGAACAGCTACGTAATATCAGTTCTCTAGCAGTGAATGCTGGACAATTTCCTCACAGATGGAGAAGTGACTTCAGGCAACAGAAATATGGTTCTACAGAAGGATGCTGTGAATAACATGGATAGAACGTGTAAACAACAATGCTATTTCAGAGAAAATAGGAACAAAAAGGACAGTTGTACTTAGAATTATAAAGAGGGGTGTTGTGGATTCCGGGAATGGAATCCTGCACAAATAAATAAACAACACCAGTAATTGAGATAGAAAAATAAGTGTATTAAACGTAAGAATACAGACTTGAAGTGAAGATTAGTATCCACGAATGCGGGTTAGTAGAAAGTATATATACAAGTCTCTGTAAGTGAAGCCGTAATTATCTCTCTCTCTCTCTCTCTCTGGACTCTCGTATAACTCTCCGTGTACTGTCTCCATATCCATCAGCTTGATACAACGTATCTCCAACCTGCAGGTATTCTCTCTGTCAGTATAAGTATACTTTGGACGAGTTCATCTTGTGTAAAAAGGGTCTGCCCCACAACAAGGGGATTGGATTTTCCCGGGCATAACGAAATAAAGAGGCTTTGGAGAATTTGACATCCATAAGGGTATAAATAAAGAAAAAAAAGGAGAAACTGCTTGTCAAGATTTTGTAAATAAGTAACGGAACAGGCATAGGAAGAATCGTAAAGAGACAATAGAGGATAGATAGAATAGAAAGGCGTGGAGAGCCATGAGAGAAGATGGCAAGAAGAAGAAGAAGAAGAAGAAGAAGAAGAAGAAGAAGAATGAAGAAAAAGAAGAAAGACGAAGAAAAAGAAGAAAGACGAAAAAGAAGAAGAATGAGGATGAAGAAGAAAGACGAAGAAAAAAAACAAGGAAAAAGACGAAGGAAAAAAGAATGATGAAGAAATAGAAGAAAGACGAAAAAAAAGAAGAAATACGAAGAAAAGGAAGACGATGAAAAAGAAAAAGAAGACGACGAAGAAAAAGAAGAAAAGAGAAGAAGAATTTGCCTTTCCCTTAATACAACAAAATGGCAAGACACCTATATCCCCACTAAAATTCCAATAGTCGAACAAAATTGAAAAATTATCCCCATTTGAGAAATTTAATTTCAGATTTACTGTCTTTGAATAAAGAACGTAAACAGAACCTTTCCAAAATCATCGTTTTGGAAGTTTTTCTGGGGTGCCATCGATTGTACGTTTACTTCTAGGAGAAATCAAAAGTAATGTACAAGACAAGAATAACAAAACTTCCTCAAATAAGAGTCGAACAAATCCCAACAAATGATAAAAATGAGCCATGATGGACAGATTCTCTATTCTAAAAGGACAACGGAAAAGTTAAAAAAGAAAACAAAAATAGTGATAGATGTCTGTCTACATCTCTTATTATGATTACTTACGCTATTTAGATTATGCGGACTGTTATCCTCATCTTCATTGCCATATCCACAACTTCTCGGCCGTTCTACTCTCCGGCCTTTTCGGGTGATTGTAATTTCGAACAGAACCCTTTATTTCATCCACCGGGGTAGAGTGTTCTAGTTCCACGTGCCATTCCTCTTCCGGATGTCTCATTTATTTCCGTTTAACTCAACCATGTTTGGTTCACCACTGCTGTGGCCTGGTATTGAACTCACAACTCTTTGGGTCAAGTCACTGGATCTAACCAACGCATTTATCCACTAGGCCAATGGATAAAGGCGTTGTGAGTTCAATACCAGATTGATTAAGGGGTGTCCATGTAATATTACTGGCGTTTCACACACGCACGCACGCACACACACACACACACACACACACACACACACACACACACACACACACACACACACACACACACACACACACACACTTCCAAATTGGGGTTCCAAATATAATATTTCAGTGATCCATAGAGGAATTTCACTTCGGAACGGTTGTTACAAGAAAGAACTGGAATTTCTACAGTATAATACGCCATGATAAATTACTAAAAATAGAAAAACAATTCTAAAACTAGCAGAAAAAGCGATGTAAATTATAGCGTCCCTTTTATTCTACCAGATGTGTTGTTTGTAAAAGTTGAATAAAAAGTGAGGAGATATAAAGGATGGAGTATATATATATATATATATATATATATATGTGTGTGTGTGTGTGTGTGTGTGTGTGTGTGTGTGTGTGTGTGTGTGTGTGTGTGTGTGCACATATGTAGGAAAATAGGAAAGAACACGTTAAGGGTTCTTTAATATTTTTGTTTTTATTTTGAAAAACATTGCTCCATACAGAAGTAGAGCTTAAATTATAATTATTAAAAAAAAAAAAAAATAAAACAAAATTCTGTAGACACTAAACGACATATCATGGTGCCAAAAGCTATCTATTCGAAAATTATAACATAAATATGTTATAAAATCACTACAAAAATAGCCACTTTGTTTCAACATTTCTGGTGTCTTATCAAATGATGATGTTGAATGTAGAATAAAGAGTTTTAAAAGGTTCAAATCAATTAACCACCCCTTGCAAGTGGAAACGCTGTTACATAAGCTGGAATGACCAATAAAAATACAAGTATACGAGAATTCAAAAGACTTGACAACAAACTTATGGTTATAATAATTAATGCCTTAATGTTAGGGTTAGACTAAAATATAATTCATTCTAACTAATTAATAATAAATTATACGATAAAATTCAAAATAAAAAAATGTGCATCGGACAATCAAATTCACTTCAGAGCATATAATCCAGAGTTTAAATGAGCAGCTCTAAATAGAATCTACCCAGAACAGTCTTTTATATATATATATATATATATATATATATATATATATATATATATATATATTTACTAATTTAAAAATATGGTTCCATCGCTACACAAGAATTACCATATTTCAATAACAGAAACTAAAACTTCAAATTTAATTATAGAATTAAATTGAAATTTAATTATAATTTAATTTTATTCCGTAATTGAATTTAGTTTCTGTTTTTGAAACATGGCAATTCCTGTGTAGCGATGGGACCATAATTTTTAAATTAGTAAATTATAATGTCTATGCTCTGTATAATTTTATTGAGCACTGTTTTTTAAAAATAAAAATAGTTAATAAGAACCTCGGATTTTAAATCTTACAGTTCTTTCTCTTTTTTTAGTATATATATATATATATATATATATATATATATATATATATATATATATATATATATATATATATATATATATGGCGGCCTGACGATTGCATCTAGCATAAAACAGACTGTCGCCTCTAAGTGTTGGCTTCTATGTTCACTTTTATATTTACACACGCTCTATCTCTGATATTGAGGACTTTATCCCATAAATATAGCACATTTCAAAACTATATTTCTTCATATATATATATATATATATATATATATATATATATATATATATATATATATATATATATATTAATGCATTAAATAAATATAAACAGGTTATTTCATTAAATAATATAGACAGGTTTTGTCTATTTATTTTAAGTAAGTTCCTTTCATATTGAAAAAGCTTAATCACATTATCGTTTATACCAACGGCATCCTATACTTAATACTTCTATTTTTTCACTCTCGCGTTGTCATGTGTAACGTCACGATCTGCAACGCGATTTTCGCTTCCTTGTCTCGTAAATACGAGATTGTCGTTACTTTGAGCTTACTTTGAGCAAGGGCGGGCTATTATTGTAGTTTCGTCTTTGTGTTGTTTGATTTATTGAAACTATATAAATATTATAATTTATTATATAAATTAATTTAATATATTAGTAATAAAGAATAATATTAATTTTAAATATTAATAAAATAAAATATTAATTTTAATTAATTGATATAGTAATTGACTCGACATTGTGAAAAAAGTTGATCTTCGACAATCATTGACATCGATAAAGATGAATATAAAAAAAAAAACGTCGAGCAGCCTCAACCCCAGGGATCTCATTGAATCAATCTGCACTTTTTTAAAAATTATTAAATATCACATATTTTAAAATATTATGAGTTATTTTACTAGCGTACATAAATTTAAATACAAGTTTATTTTTAATATAAATTCCAAACTTCAAAATAAAGCATATACATTTACTATTTCTATAATACAGTTTTTAAATTTATATGTTATTAAAAAAATAAAATAAACTTTTTTTTTGCATCGAATGGTTATGGGGGTCCACCAAAAAGAATTAAGGATAAATATGGTCCATGGGCTAAAAAAAACGTTGAGAACCACTGGTTTAGTGTTAAAAAGAGGGTAAAACATACATAACCAAACCGACCTCACTTTTATATCGTCAGCCTCACATATACGATTTGATGTTTGTTAAGTCAAAATGGGTGTATCCTTAGTGGCGATTTTCCAAGCGTAGCTCAGATGTGGCACAAGGCCGAAAGTATGAGGCACCAAGTGAAGATCGAACTCACTACTCATTCGTAATAGTTCTAGCGAGACAAGCTTGCTAACCATTACACCACCTCGAAGTGCCCTCCTTAGCGATAGTACATATGCAGGGTCGACTCTGCTTTTATTCATGGGACATGGGATGGGAAACTATACAGGTTCGCTGCCTAGATGTAACTCTCACATATGGCTCCAACAAATCGCAGGGGCACTGCGACGGCCACAACCCGGATAACGATATCGATCTGCCGGCTAAACTGTGTAAATGTAGTCGGAAGTGTTTACCGACCCGACCGGTAAAGGGGAACGCCTCTTCCCAACCCAAGTGGCCATCCGTCAGTCGCCAGTCTGGTTGTAAGAGCTCAGAGGTCAGCGACTTTTCCAGTGGGTGGAAGAATATCTGAGAAGAAAGACAGCTTCCCCGCTGCAAAAGGAACCGGCAAGTGATTGCACAATCATTGTGGTAAGAGGCAATTACCTCCTTACTATTATGAATAGGCAAGATCCCTTCATGATAAGTAGTCATGGGCAATTGTCTAGAAAGAAAGAAGATAATACGAGTGCAGTGACTTGTCTAGATGAATATTTAATACTACTATCCCGACTGACTTAGTCGAGTGATGTGTTGTGTTTTTCCAGACCCCACATCACAATAGCTATTTTGTCTTGAATGTCGTCATGAGCCACAATTTTTTATAGAAACAGGGGTGTGATGGCCACAGCGGGTCAAATGCAATGCGGGATAAACGACTGAATGAAGTAAGGATTCATTTTAGCAATGTAGAATTCAGTTTAATAGTTAATTTGTTGAATTATAACAGCCATCATATATTGTGGTAATCGATACACTTTTTTTTCTTTTAATTCACTTTCGAAATATTTTTTCTTTCTAAGTATATTGATTTATTTTTTGCTTCACGTCGGTATTTTTGTACTGTCTTATTTGAAATTAAAAATTAAATCAATTTAAACTTCTGGCAAATGACAGGAACTTGTACTAACATTGAAATAAAAAAAAATATGTCATCCAGTTTTTATCTACAAAAATAATTGTTCTGTGATGCTTATGTTCTGGAATGGATGGGAAAAGAAAAAAAAATCAAGAAAAAAAGAAGCAAAATTAATAAAGTTTCCGAGGCCAAAATAATGCTGTCACTCTGTCAGCATTTAATGCTCGAAGGTTTTTCGATCGAGAAGAGCTAATATGACTAATATTAATGAAAAACTTTATCGTTTGGGGTGCGAAGCTGAACTTCTACACACACGCATACTTGCCTCTACATAAGACGTGTTGCCCCAAAATGGAGGCTACTTCTTTCGAACAATATCAAACTCAGGCAATAGCATTTCTGTGCAATAGTGTTCTGTGAGAGCAGAGATTCTTCATGCAAAATGGGAAGGAGTCGATGGTGACGGTGAAAACTAAATAAGAAATATTATCAGCGTAACATTCTGTGACATTTTCGTCGTCGCTTGGATGAATGACCGTCGTTGTCACTCGGAGAAGAGCAATGAAGTCGACATCATTGCGAAATAAATACAAAGAAATCATAGTAAGAACCAAAACGGCACAGAACTAAAGACATTCTTTCTATCATTCTTTTTTTTTCATTTCTTTCTTATTTTCTTATTTTCTTTTCCTTTCTTTTTTATTTTCTTCTTTTCTTTCTTTCTTTTTCTTTCTTTCTTTTTTCTTTCTTTCTTTCTTTCTTTCTTTTCCTTTCTTCCTTATTTTCTTCTTTTCTTTTTCCTTTCTTTCTTCTTTTCTTTCTTTCTTTCTTTCTTTCTTTCTTCTTTTTTCTTTCTTTCTTTCTTTCTTTCTTTTTTCTTTCTTTCGTATTTTCTCCACTTACGTCTTTCTTTCTTTCTTTCTTTCTTTCTTTTTCCTTTCTTTCTTCTTTTCTTTCTTCTTTTCTTTCTTTCTTTCTTTCTTTCTTTCTTTCTTTCTTTCTGTTTTCTTTTTTCTTTTTTTTTCTTTCTTTCGTATTTTCTCCACTTACGTCTTTCTTTCTTTCTTTCTTTCTTTCTTTCTTTCTTTCTTTCTTTCTGTTTGTCTGTTTCAACATAACCTGCCAATCTATCTATCTATCTATCTATCTATCTATCTATCTATCTATCTATCTATCTATCACAGTCTTTACATTATCTATCTATCTATCTATCTATCTATCTATCTATCTATCTATCTATCTATCTAGCTAGCTAGCTAGCTAGCTAGCTAGCTATCTATCTAGCTAGCTATCTAGCTAGCTAGCTATCTATCTATCACTTTCTGCTTATGTCTATCTGTAAATGTACAATTCCTTCACCCGAATTTTCCAACGGTTCTCATTTGTTCACAAAATTTAATTAATGAACTTCTGTTGTCTTAGTGAAGCTAACAATGTTTATTTCTTTCCTACTTGTCTGGCTCGATTTACAAAACCATTTTTATGTCTTCAGTTGTGTGGGCGGAGGTATGGGCGTCTGCTTATGCGTGCGTACAAAACTGATTACCAAATTTTAGAAAAATATCTTGCTAATATTCTAACGAAAAAAGTCCATGTATATTTATAGTTTTAAATTAAGGTAGAAATATCTAAAACACAATTCCTGAACAGACACCGACTCTTGGACTGAGACGAGAACGATGTAGTTCTTCACATTTATCATATTCCAATTCAGATATTTCTATCAAAAATATATTTACGATGAGAAACATATATTGTAGCGACAACACGATGAAGACGGAAATGTTCCTCCTTGACTTCTAAATTCTGATAATACAGGATGCGATGGATAAATTGTCGTCTAAATGACGCAAACAATGAAAATAACACTGACATCGGATTTTAACAGATATATTTACCAAAACTACACAAAGATATCTTGAAATACTAAAGAGTAAATTTATTCAATAAAATCACCATTGGCTTCAACCACGGCCTCCAGATAGGGTGCGATGGATAAATTGTCATCGGAATTACACAAAAATGAAAATAACGCTGACATCGGATTTTAACAGTTTTATTTACCAAAATTACACAAAGATATCTTGAAATACTAAAGAGTAAATTTAGTCAATAAAATCTCCATTGGCTTCAACCAAGGCCTGAAGACAACTTTGGAATCTCCTGCAATTCTTCTGGACAGGGAAGGCCGCCACAATCTTTGCCTTCACTTCATCATTGGTATTACAAAGAGTTATGTTGTTCTCTCACTCAACTACGCCCCACGGATATTAATCAAGGGAGTGGCTGACTGGAGAGTTAGGTGTCCAGATGTAAGGGGTCATATGGTCGTTGAATGAGTTATTTTGCTCGTGTGGCATGGTGCAGAGTTTTGTTGTCAGACATAGGGTCTTCAAGCAGCCACACCCTTTACCCAGAGAAGCACTATCTCCCTTGCTATGGACCTGATTGACATGGAGGGATTGTTGTCAATCATGGCCTGGATTTTACCAACAAATTTGGGATTTCTTTTCTTATTAGAACGAGCAGAGTGAATTTTACGAACTGTCCTAGCCTTGTCACCACAATTAGACTTATCCAACTCTTTCCGGATCCTCTGCACTGTCCTCAGATTGATACCCAAACATTTTGGCGCGAAAGTTAAGCAGTGCAACATGTCGCTTCCAAAACTGTGTTGGAGTGAATTGCGTTGTAATTCACTTTTTTCTAAGAGACGTTGTCCAACTGACGCCACCAGACTGTGATGTCTACAAAATCAAAAACAGACAACGCGCATGCGCGAAATTATCAATATAAAATAGAGATAATTTACATATCGCACTTTGTAGAGGGAGAGATATCCGTCCTTCCTATTTCTCTCTTTCTCTCTCTCTCTCTCTCTCTCTCTCTCTCTCTCTCTCTCTCTCTATCTAGGTAGCTAGCTAGCTATACCAATCACATAATATCTATCTATCTATCTATCTATCTATCTATCTATCTATCTATCTATCTATCTATCTATCTATCTATCTCATTCTGTTCAGATCTATCTATCTATCTATCTATCTATCTATCTATCTATCTATCTATCTATCTATCTATCTCATTCTGATAATTATCTATCTATCTATCTATCTATCTATCTATCTATCTATCTATCTAAAATAATTTCACTTTCTTATGTCATTGTCCAAAAACTAAGTCGGATACAGTCAAGGATTTGAAATATTCTGCCTCATTTTCCTGCTGTCTCTTCTCAAATTCGTTGACAGCAAATAATGCGACTGCCTCACGCCTAATGTTCTCAAGACCGAGTATTAAGCTTTTCTTCAGTTGGGGGAAAAATCGTAAGCAGGACGTAAATTACGAAAACACGCTAATCCAGAAAAGAATATTTGCCATAATCCAGAAGGATCTTTTTTGAATCTTTGTAGATTTTCAAATGGAATTTATTCAGCATTTCTCGTCTTCCAAGATTCCAAAATACAAAAGGATTTAAAATCAAACATAAAAGAAACTAAATTAAACGAATGTGACTAACCGTAATTCTATGTGGCCTGAATGTTTTTCCGGGTTGCATATTTAGAGAGAGAGAGAGAGAGAGAGAGAGAGAGAGCGAGAGGGAGAGGGAGAGAGAGAAAGAAAGAAAGAGGGGGGAGAGCCAGAAAGAGAGAGAGGGGGAGAGAGACAGAAAGAGATAGAGAGAAAGGGAGAGAGACAGAGAGAGAGAAAGGGAGAGAGAGAGAAAGGGGGAGAGGGAAAGGGAGAGAGAGAGAGAGAGAGAAAGAGAGAGAGAGAGAAAGAGATAGGGAAAGGAAGTGAGAGCAGAGAGAGAGAGAGAAAGAGAGAGAGGGAGACAGAGTGAGAGAAAGAGAGAGAAAAAGAGAGAGAGTGGGAGAGAGAGTGAGAGGGAAAGGGATAGAGAGACAGAGAGAGGGAGAAATAAAGCGAGAGAGAGACAGAGAGAAAGAGAGACAGAGAGAAAGGGATAGAGAGTAGAGAGAGATAGAAAGAGAGGGGAAGAGAGAGGGGGAGAGAGAAATAGAGAGAAAGAGAGATAGAAAGGGAGAGAGAGAAAGAGAGAGAGAAAGAAAGAGAGAGAGAGAGATTCAAAATCAGTGCGTGTTTAACTGACGAAAAAATGCGTTTTTAGCAGTTTTATTATCTTATATTTCTGAGATGAGGTATTATGTACACTATTTACATTATTCGGACTATTGTCCTCATCTTTGTCGCCATATTTATTACAACGTTTCGGCCGTTGTACGCTCGGGCCTTCTTCAGGTGTTTGGAATGTCGAACTGAACCCTTTATTTCGCTCACTGGAGTAGACTGTTCTAGTTCCACGTGACATGTTTAATGGATATCAGTTATCAGTTATCTCCTGTTAATTCCCCTCTCCAAGTTCTCCACCACCATAACCAGGTATTGAACTCACACTCTTTGGGTCATGTCACTGGATCTAACCAACGCCTTTATCCTCAAGTACACATGGCACAGTGGATAAAGGCGTTGGTTAGATCCAGTGACAGGACTCAAAGAGTGTGAGTTCAATACCCGGTTAAGGCAGTGGAGAACTTGGCGAGGGGAATTAGCAGGAGATAACTGATAACTGAAATCCATTAGTAACTTCTTTCTTAGTAATGGAATTCAAAACGAATAAAGAAGATTCGCCACAGTGTGCGTGGCATGGTGGGTCTGAGCTGTGAAGTTAGTGGAACGAGGAATATAGGTGGTCAGACCATTTTCCTTGGAAATAGCACTAGCGAGATTATCAAGTGGCTTGCAATGTTTCATCTGTAGGAAAGCGATGGGTGGGGTGGAAAGTAATTCATCACCCACAAGGCCGCGTTGACACTTTTTAAATCTGTCAAGTCTAAAAAATAAAGAGTGTGCAGCAGAACTCCCATTCGGTCTGATCTGGCTCTTGTGAAGCTAGGGCAGAGGGGGAGGAGCCAAGTATTTCTTGGCGCGAATACAAGGAACCGTGCATTTTCTCTTATATTTTGAACATAATGGTATGCCTTCAATTAAATATATTTTGAACGCAATTGTATGCCTTCAACTGAATATATTTTGAAGGCATATGTATGCCTTCAAATAAATTTATTTAGAACTCCACCCCTTCACCGTTGAAACTGTTAGATGTAGACGTATCTTCTACTCCAATATC
>OZ038498.1:105515026-105540026 GCA_964036315.1 Acanthosepion esculentum | reverse complement strand
TGAATCAGAACTCGATACCTTAATAAAACTTAATTTCAATAATTATACTGAGGGTTTCAGCTCTCGTTTTTGAAACATGAGAACTCTTATGTAGCGAAGGAATCATATTTAAAAAAAATGTTATATATAAGCTCTACTTCTGTATGGAGCACTGTCTTTTTAAAAATAAAAACAAAAATACTAAAGAACTCCGGATTATTTACCTAACGTGTTCTTTCCTATTTTTCTGCATAACTGCACACACACACACACACACACACACACACACACACACACACACACACAGACATATATATATGTAAGTATAGGATTGGTGTATACGGAATAAATTCCAATAACCATCAAATTCTTTTCTTAAAAGAGTGCTCAAGTCAGAGTAGAGCAAATATAATTTATTAGAAAATGATAACATAAATATGTTATAAAATCACTACAAAAATAGCCATTTTGTTTCAACACATCTGGTGTCTTATCAAGTAATGGTGTTGTATCTAAGGCCATCACTTGATAAGACACCAGAAGTGTGGAAACGAAATGGTTATTATTGTAGTGATTTTATAACATATTTATGTTAAAATTTTAAAATAAATTATATATATATATATATATATATATATTGATGCATATTTCATTAAATACTATAGACAATTTTTGGCTGCATAATTCCAGAAGATCCTTGTTGAAAACAAATATACTTAAACATGAAAACAATAAACAAAAACTAAAAATTCTTGAAGCGATATACATAAAACTGTTGAAACCTAACCTGAACAAAATAAACTATGAAATCTCCACAAATATTCTTAAATGCCTATAATTGATAATAGAAGCTATTGGCTTATACCAACGGCTTCCCATTCTTCTCGTTTTCACTCTCGCGTGGTCATGTGTGATGTCACGAGCTGCGACACGATTTTCGCTTCCGCGTCTCGTATATACGAGTTTGTCGTTGCTTTAAAAAATTTTTCATTATTGTTTCGTCTGTGTGTTGTTTGTTATATTGAAATGAATTTGTAATCTTTGATAATGGCTTATGTAAGCCGAATGCTTAGATTGGATTTAAACATGTATCAATATGGTGATTTCCTTTCGTCTTTCAACGATGATGTGATTAAGCTTATCAGACAATATGAAAGGAACTTACTTAAAATAAATAGACAAAACTTGTCTATATTATTTAATGAAACATGCATTAATGAAAGATTGCTGCCTAAATATGCACATTATATATATATATATATATATATATATATATATATATATATATATATATATATATATATATATATTATAATAAAATCAGTTATTGTTATTTAAGTGAAACCGTCTATTAAGTGTAATCTTTTACATAGAATGTTTTTAAAGAATTCTTGATTTTCCATATTTCTTTTCCATGTTGTTCTACACCAAAATGTGTGCCCAGTGAACCCAAGACATTTAGCTTAATCTGCTTGGGTTAGGGTCAAAGAACACCTGTTTCACTTGCAACTATCAGGAAATTTCAGGGTTGCCAATTTTGAGCTTTTCACGTCGCGTTATCAGCGTGGATTTGGCGTGAGCTAACGCCTTGATGTACTTAGGTCTTTGGCTACTTGGTCAGAGGGCAGACGAGGATCGGGAGGCGAGAAATAAAGCTAAGATGGCGGCTGATATGGTCGGTGTGAAATCACGGGAATTATGGCTGTGATATGATAACTTTGGAGTTAATACAGCTGTGAAAAGTGAAATGGATCTGAGTGAAAGAAAGAAAGAAAGAAAGAAAGAAAGAAAGAAAGAAAGAAAGAAAGAAAGAAAGAAAGAAAAAAGTTAGACATTAAAAGACTAACTCGGAAAGATAAGATGGCGGGTGCGAAGACGGAAGAAAGATGGCGGTTGTGAACAACGAGGTGAAAAAATAAGCGAAAAAGAAAGAAATAGATATTGTGGAAAAGCACAAGAAAATTGCTGCAAAGAGAAATACTAAGATGAGATGAGAAATTAATGGGGAGTAAAAGAAAGAGGGGAAGTGGGACGAGAGATTTAAAAGGAAGGAAGAAAGGAAGGAAGGAAGGAACAAAGAAAGAAGGGGGAAGGAAAGAAAGGGGAGAGAAGGAAGGAAAGAAGGAAGGATAAAGGAAGAAAGCAGAAGGAAAAAAAGGGAAAGGGAGGAAGAAAAGAAGGAAGAGTGGAAGGGTGGAAGGGGATAGGAAGGAAGGAAGGAATGAAGGAAAAAGGAAAGAAAGAAAAAGGAAGGAAAGAAAGCAGAAGGAAATAAAGGGGGAGGGAGGAAGGAAAGAAAGAAGAGAGGAAGAGTGGAAGGGGAGAGGGAAGTAAAGAAGGAAGGAGAAAGGACTGAAATAAAAAGGAAGGAAAGAAAGCAGAAGGAAAGAAAGGGAAAGGGAAAAGAAGAGAAGGAAGAGTGGAAGGGTGGAAGGGGAGATGATGGAATGAAGGAAGGAAAAAGGAAAGAAAGAAAAAGGAAGGAAAGAAAGCAGAGGAAAGAAAGGGAAAGGGAGGAAGAAAAGAAGGAAGAGTGGAAGGGTGGAAGGGGAGAGGAAGGAAGGAAGGAAAGAAGGAAGGAAGGAAAAAGGAAAGAAAGAAAAAGGAAGGAAAGAAAGCAGAGGAAAGAAAGGGAAAGGGAGGAAGAAAAGAAGGAAGAGTGGAAGGGTGGAAGGGGAGAGGAAGGAAGGAAGGAAAGAAGGAAGGAAGGAAAAAGGAAAGAAAGAAAAAGGAAGGAAAGAAAGCAGAGGAAAGAAAGGGAAAGGAAAGGAAAAAGGGAGAATGAAATGGAGGAATGAGAGCGGAAGGAAGAAAGGAGGGGGGGAAAGAAAGGAGAAGTAATGAAGGAAGGAAGGAGAGCATAAAGAAGGAAAAAGGAAGGAAAAGGAAGGAAAGAAGGTGGAGGGAATGAAATGGGAAGGAAAGAAAGAAAGAAATAAGAGATGAAGGGGGGGAGTAGAGCGGAAAGAAGGAAGGGAAAAGGAAGGAGAGAAGGCGGAAGGCTAGAAAGGGAAGGAAGGAAGAGTAGAATAGATGAGGGAGAGGAAAAGGAAGGACGGCAGGAAATACTCACTACGAACACGGCCACAATGTACTGACCGTGTTTGGAAAATAAAATAACCCTATAACTCTAGATACGTACATAACACCTCCCATACATCCAGTTAAAATGTAAAAAGAAAATCATCCTTGAAAATATAGCCGAAAGCGCTTGGAAACACAGAAGAAATTAAATAAAAAATTAATCGTATTAGCTTGTTAGTCGACTTTTGAGAAACATGTATAAAAGAAGGATTGCTACCAAAATGCACAATACACATACGTACACGTGCGCGCGCACGCACACACACAAAGATGAGGACAATAACCTGTATAATGCAAATAATGTACATAATACCTAATCTCAGAAATATAGACATATATATATATATATATATATATATATATATATATATATATATATATATATATATATATATATATATATACCGTCGTGGATACGACGTTAAACTGCATCCAACTGCAAGGCCTCTGATCAGGAGGTTTTGAGGAAGTGTGGAACCACCTCTTAATTGCTGATGTTCCCAGGTACACCCTGACCCGGGGTGGTAGCACCTGTTAGGGTCCCGGCTATGGGCAAATAGTGAAATCCCAAGGTGTGTCCACGTCCTGGGTATGACGATAAACTACATCCGCGTCCTGGGTATGACGATAAACTACATCCGCGTCCTGGGTATGACGATAAACTACGTCCAACCAAAAGGCCGTCGATCCGATCAATCGGCTGGTCATGTCATGCCCCATCACATCTAACCCATCCCAAAACAACTACAACTTACAATTAACTTTCCCTCCCAAACCCTACACTAAATATACTAACACCTTACTCCTAAAATGTGATGGGAAACAATGATGTTGCCAGCTATACGCTTTTGAAACAATGATGGTGCCAGGGGTACATTTTTTTGAAACAATGATGTTGCCAGCTATACGTTTTTGAAACAATGATGTTGCCAGCTATACGTTTTTGAAACAATGATGTTGCCAGCTATACATTTTTGAAACAATGATGTTCCCAGCTATACGTTTTTGAAACAATGATGTTGCCAGCTATACGTTTTTGATATATCTAGTAAATACTGGATCTGGCATTAAATAACCCATAGTGGTTGATATGCCATAAAACCCCAAACAAACAAACAAACAAACAATATATATATATATATATATATATATATATATATATATATATATATATATATGTATGTATGTATATATGCATATATATATATATATATATATATATATATATATATATATATATATATATATATATATATATATGTATATGTAGTACAAAAAGAAAGAACAGTAAGATATATAATCCGGTGTCTTAAAAAGAAAGAACAGTACCTCGGAAACAAGTTGTATGTGCTTTTAAAACTGAGTAAATTCCAAAATAAGTTTTTACAATATTCTCTTGAAAATGAAACAGAACTAGTGTTTTTAATTTTATTAGATAATTGAATTTGAAGTTGTTAGTTCCCGTTTTTTAAACATAGTAATTCCTGTGTCATGTCAAATCAGGGTATTGTTTTATAAAATAATTATTATAGTATTTATTATTGTCAGAGACAAATTGTTATGTCATCTAAAAGCTAAATTTCTTACAATTGGTTTTCACTCTCGAGCCGTCATGTGTGATGTCATGGATCGCGGTGCGATTTTCGCTTCCAGCGTTTCTTTGCACAAATTTGTCGTTACTTGGAAATCATCCATGCAAAAAAACAAAACGAAATCAGACTATCATTGTTGCTATGTCCGTGTATTTTTTAATTTATAATATAATTGTCGTCTTTGGTAATGGCTTATGTAAGCCGAAAGCTTAGATAGGATTAAAAAAACTGGAACAATATGGTGATTTTCTTTCCTCTTTCAATGATAATGTTATCAAGCCTATCAGACAATATGAAAGGAATTTACATAAAATAAATAGACAAAACTTGTCTATACTATTTAATGAATCATGCATTAATATATATATATATATATATATATATATATATATATATATATATATGAAGAAATATAGTCTTTAGGTGTGCTATATTTATGGGATAAAGTGCTCAATATCAGAGATAGAGCGTGTGTAAATATAAAAGTGAGCATAAAACTGAACACTTAGAGGCGACAGTCTGTTTCATGCTAGATGCAATCGTCAGCCTGTTCTCTTTTACACACACACACACACACGCACGCACACACACACACACACACATATATATATATTAATGCATGTTTCATTAAATAATATAGACAAGTTTTGTCTATTTATTTTAAGTTCCTTTCATATTGTCTGATAAGCTGAATCACATTTGTGTGTGTGTGTGTGCGTGAGCGCGCGCGCGTGCGTCCGTGCCTGTGCGTGCGTGTGTGTTTGTGTGTGTGTGATGTCTGTCATAAATTGGGAGGCCAGTTTGACTTAGACGCGATCGAATTTATTACAAGTTAGATCAAATTTTGTACAACACAATTCTGCTCATTATAGAGTGAGTCAGAGAGAGAGAGAGAGAGAGAGAGAGAGAGAGAGAGAGAGAGGAAGGGAGGGAATGCGAGTGAGAGAGAGAGAGAGAGTAAAGGAGAGAATGAGACAGCGACAGAGAAAGGCAGAGAATGTGTGTGAGTGCTAGAGAAAGGAGAGAAAGAGAGACAGAACGAAAGAGAGAGAGAGAGAGAGAGAAAGTGAGCTAGGGAGGGAATGCGAGTGAGCGATAGAGAGACAGAGTAAAGGAGAGAATGGGACAGCAAAAGAGACAGGCAGAGAGTGAGTGTGAGTGCAAGAGAAAGGAGAGAACGAGAGAGAGAACGGAAGACAGAGAGAGAGAGAGAGAGCAAGCGAGGGAATGCGAGACAGAGAGAGAGTAAACGAGAGAATGAGACAGTGATAGAGAAAGACAGAGAGTGAGTATGAGTGCTAGAGAAAGGAGGGAATGAGAGAGATAGCAGAAGACAATGCGAGAGCGAGAGAGAGAGAGTACGTATATGTGAGAGCGAGAGAGAGCTAGAGAGAGAGAAGCGTTTTCGTTCTCAAAACACCTGCACGGTCATGTGACGGTTTGTTTAATGATTTTATTCGTATCAATATCAAACAAGGTAGACCATTTGAAATTGCTAAAAAATGTCTATAAAGATGTAATAAAGAAAAGGACATGTGTTTCTGTTTCAAGATACCGACGGTTGCGGGGTCTGTGGGCAATTTTTGTCCCCGCCCGTGTGCAAGCGCACGGGCCCCCACTTTAAAAAGACCTTGTGTCACATCTCATTCTCGTCGGGGAATGAGTAAACACCGTCTGTTTCAAGATGTCCTCTTTCAGTTTGGATCAGTTTCATATTTTATTGTCCCGATATCATACAAATATTATGTATCGATGTCACTAGTTATAAAGGTAGAGGCATTATTTCCAGAAACAAAATTTTGTCTCGTAATCTCTTTTCGTATGTCGTTAATAAAATCCCGCCTTTTATTCTCGTTTTGTTTCAGCACATCTAAAGAAGATGTGCCTTCTTTGAGCAGGCTGATTAAAATGGCGTATAACAAAATGTATCCGGCAGCAAGGCTTCTGATTTGTACACTGGAGGTTTTGAGGTGCGTGGAACCATCTCTTAATTGTTGTTGTTCCCAGCTCTACCCTGACACGGGTTGGTACCCCTGTTAAGATTCCCAGCTATGGGTAAATAATTCCCCAACTGCGGTCAAAACACTATAAAAGTATAAAAACAGATTTTATAGTAAATTTACGTATTTCCACTTTATGACAGCTGAAAATGTTAGCCTGGCAAAAGCGCAACGTTCTCCTGGAGGTTAGCAGAAGCCATATTGATAAAGGCAAGACAGGGGTCACTCAGATGATTTATAGGGAGTAGTTTAATTTTGGAATGTCAATTGTTCTGATGATCTTTACTCTTTGGCACCTCGATTTCATGAATATCAGCGTAGTACTAGATTGGCAGTTAGGTCTCACTCTTACACTGCTAGGTGTAAGCGTAATTTCTATGCTAATCTTTTTCTATAATAAGATTCTTACTTTTATTCCCCTTTGGTTGCAACATGTCTAAAGAAGATGCGACTACTTTGAGCAGGCTGATTAAACCAGCTTATGGCAAAGTTCATCTGGCAGAAAGGCCTCTGATTGGGACATTGCAGGTTTTGAGGAGCGTGGAACCGCCTCTTAATTGCTGTTGTTCCAAGGTCCAACCAGACTCCGGGTGGTAGCACCTGTTAGGGTCTCACCTATGGGCAAATAGTTAACACCTAAACTCCTCCTCTTTCTTTCTTTCTTTCTTTCTTTCTCTTCCCAACTCTCTCTCCATCTTCTTGCTATCCTCATATCTTTTTCTTTCTTCTCTCTCTCTTACCTTTTCCTCTCTCTCTCCTCCTTCTTGTTCTCCTCCTCCACTCTTTTTATTTCTTCTCTCTTTTCCCTTCTCTCTCCTTCTTCTTGTTCTCCTCCTACTCTCCCTTTCTTTCTTTCTTTCTTTCTTCTCTCTCTCTTCCTTTCTTCTCTCTCTCCTTCTTCTTGTTCTCCTCCTCTTTCTTTCTTTCTTTTTTTCTTTCTTCTTTCTTTCTTTCTTTCTTTCTTTCTTCTTGTTATCCTCCTCCTCTCTTTTTCTTACTTCTCTCTCTCTTGCCTTCTTCTCTCTCTCCTTCTTCTCCTCCTCCTCTGTCTTACATTCTTCTCTCTCTCTTCCCTTCATCTCTCTCTCTTTCTTCTTGTTCTCCTCCTCCTCTCTTTTTCTTTCTTCTCTCTCTCTCTTCCCTTTTTCTCTCTCTCCTCCTTTTTCTCCTCCTCTCTTTTTCTTGCTTCTCCCTCTGTTCCCTTCTTCTCTCTCTCCTTCTTCTTGTTCTCCTCCTCCTCCACTATTTCTTTCTTCTCTCTCTCCTTCTACTTGCTCTCCTCCTCCTCTCTCTTTCTTTCTTTCTTTCTTTTTTCTTTCTTCTTTCTTTCCTTCTTCTCCTCTATCTCCTCCTTCTTCTTCTTCTTCTTCTCCTCCCCTCTCTTTCCTCTTTCTTTCTCTTTCCTTCTCTCTCTCTCTGTTCTTGTTCTCCTCCTCCTCTCTCTTTCCTTCTATTCTTTCTTTTTCTCTCTTCTCTCTCTCCTTCTTAATGTTCTCCTCCTCTTCTCTCTTTACTTCTTCTCCTCACTCCTTCTTCTTTCTTCTTGTTCTCCTCCTTCTCTCTGTTTCTTTCTTCTATTTCTCTTCCCTTCCCTCTCTCTCTCTTTCCTTCTTTTTTTACAAGACAATATCATCAATGTCAGTATATTTTAGTTTTAATAAAGTTTTATTTTTTTTTGTAATCTGCTTGATTTTTTTTTTAAACATTTTACAGTTTATTTCATGTTTGTCAGTTGGAGTAGACATATTTTTTAATTTTATTTAAATAAAATTTACATTATTTCCTTCTCTTTCTCTTTCATTCTCTCTGTTTTCTTCATTTTCTTTCTCTCTGTTTCTTTTTCTTTCTTTCTCTCTCTATTTCCTTCTCTTTCTCTGTTTCCTTCTTTTTCTCTGTATCCTTCTCTCTCTCCCTGTCTTCTTCTTCTTTCTCTCTCCCTCTGTCATATAGGACATAAATGAATGGAATCGTCCGTTTTATGTAAATAAGCCGAGTTAAGATGAGTTGAGGAGGGTTAGCCTAAGGGCCACAATTGCTGTATTTTCGAGCAATAAACCTCCAGTTAACATTAGGACTTAGCTGCGCGCTAAGCTCTTAATGCTTGTTGAACTCTCTGCCTTCGGGCAGAGAGGAACCCAAACGAGGCTATGCTGAAGGGCAGAGGGAGGGAGACAAACCCGACCCTGTATATATATATTTTTGCCGAAGCCTACGGGCTCGGAAAAACCCACGTTAAACTGGCCTTGTGCCACACCTCGCTCTGTGTGGAGCCCGGGTAAATGCCGAGTTAGCATTAGGTCAATTGCTAAGTGTGCCTTTGTGTAGTAAACCTGCTATTTCATTACTTACCTATGAGTTAGTCTTCCTTATTTATCTCCCTCTGTTATCTAGAAACACGAGATGCAGCACACTCTCTGTCTCTGTTTCCTTCTTCTCCTCCCTCTCTCCTTCTTCTTGTCTCTTCCTCTCTCATTTCTTCTTCTTCTTCTTCTTCTTCTTCTTCTTCTTCTTCTTCTTCTTCTTCTTCTTCTTCTCCTCCTCCTTCTCCTCTTCCTCTCTCTTTCCTTCTCTTTCATTCTCTCTCTCTCTGTCATATAGGACATAAATGAATGGAATTGTCCGTTTATGTAAATAAGCAGAGTAAGCATTAGGTCCACAATTGCTAAGTGTACCTTCATGTAGCAAACCTTCGATTTCATTATTTACCTACGAGTTAGTCTTCCTTATTTATTTCCCTCTGTTATTTTGAAAACACGAGATACAACACACACACTCTCTCTCTGTTTCCTTCTTCTTCTCTCTCTCTCCTTCTTGTTCTCCTCTCTTTCTTTCTTCTTGTTCACCTTGCCTCTTCTCTTTCTTTCTTCTCTCTGTTTCCTCCTTCTTGTTTCCTTCTTTTCATTCTCTCTCTCTCTCTCTCTCTCTGTCATATAGGACATAAATGAATGGAATCGTCCATTTATGTAAATAAGCGAAGTAAGCATTAGGTCCACAATTGCTAAGTGTACCTTCGTGTAGTAAACCTTTACCTGGCACAGGGATTCGTCCCTGCGCTGGTGGCATCACGGCTACGACTAGCTCGGACCGGCTCTGACCTGGACCAGCTATGACAAGCCAAGACCAGCTATGACTAGCTTAGACCAGCTCTGACCAGCTTGGACAAGTTATGACCAGCTAAGACCAGCGGCCCGAGTGAAAATACTCGGTTCCCCACGTTAAAAACCGACCTTGTGTCACAAGCTGACTAAGTTTGTCAAGTAAATACACTTACCTACGAGTTTGTCTTTCTTATTTATTTCCCTTTGTTATCTCGAAACGTGATACAACAGTTGGGTAAGAGTGTAGGACAACCGATAAAATGTTTTGAAATAGCGTCCAGTATTCAAACAATGTTCAGTATAATTCAGTTGAAACAAGAACACTTTCATTGTAGCGGTATTGGACGGGTCGAGGGATGAATTGTAGAAAATTAGTCACATAATTGAGCGTAGAATTCAGTTAAAACTGAGCAGACATCATTTATCCGCGGATTCAAAACACTTCAATTCCCAGGATTTCTTTAAGCGCCGGCAAAACAATTATTTTCTCTTTTATATGCCGTGAACCTTCAGGACGTAGGCGATCATGGCTCTCCATTTCCACCTATCCCTTGTAGCTCTCAATAAATTTCGCCCCTCTGCCATCTTCCCCAGACCATGTTCTCTCATCCACTTGCTTAAGCCCGCCAAGTATCTCATGCGTTACTTTCCCTTGTCTCTCTTTCCCTCTATTCGACCTTTATGTGCCGTGTCCCTTCAGGACGTAGGCGATCATGGCTCTCCACTTCTTCCTATCCCTTGTATCTCTCAATAAGTTTAGTCCCTCTGCCACCTCCCCCAGACCACGTCATGTCATCCACTTGTTTAAGACCGCCAGGTATGTCATGCGTTACTTTCCCTTGTCTCTCTTTCCCTCTATTCGACCTGTGAGTATCAGATTCTCCAGGCCCTCCTTTCTCATTACGTGTTGCAGAAATTTTAGCTGCCTCTTCCCGAGGTTAAGTATAAATTTCCTCCTCGTTTAATTCCAAGCATAGAATAGATAAAAAACACATAAATTGAAATAAACAATATGATGTCTTTGTACTTATAAAGAAGAGAAGGCATAGGGTTGAATTCATTTTGAGGCACATATCAAATATTGAAGGGTAGATTAGATGTTCACAAGGGTTTTATGAGAAAAGAGTTAAGTATAAATATGCCACGCTGTGTATTTAGGTTTTTTTTTTATGGATATTAAGGTAATCTCCTACAGAAGGTAGTGACGGGAAGTGAGAAGAAGAGACTAAGCATAAACTACAAGAAGACAGAATGCATGGTCATCAGTAAAAGGATGAGCCCGAAATGCGATCTGAAGGTCGGGAACACTAGAATCAAGCAGACGCGGAAGTTTAAATACCTGGGAAGCGTCTTGGCAGAGGACGGTAAATGTGAAACTGAGCTCTGTAGACGTATCGGGATGGCCAAGGACGCATTCCCAAATTGCGAGACAGGAAGATAACTTTGGTAACAAAGAAAAGAATACGGAACTGTTAAGTGAAATCTGTCCTTCTTTATGGCAGCGAATGTTGGACGATTTCCTCAAAGATGAAGAAGAGACTCGAGGCGACGGAGATGTGGCTCTACAGAAGGATGCTAAGGATATCATGTACCCAGCGTGTGAACAACGTTGAGGTCTTAGAGAGGATGCAAACAAGGAGGAGGTTTATATTTAACATCAGAAAGAGGCAGCTGAAGTTTCTGAGACACATAATGAGGAAGGAAGGCCTACAGAATCTGATACTCACGGGTCGAATAGAGGGAAAGAGAAACAAGGGAAAACAACGCGTGACATACCTGGCGGACTTAAGCGGATGACAGAATGTGGTCTGGGGGAGGAAGCAGAGGGAAGGAACTTGTTGAGAGCTGCAAAGGATAGAAGGAGGTGGAGAGCCATGATCGTCAACGTTCTGCATGGACATGGCACATAAAATGAAAGAAAGAAAGTCAAGGCATATTAATCTATTTTTCAAAGCGCTTAGTTAAGTAAAAATATGTTAGGCTATGTCCATAATATGGTGTGTGAGATGTATCGTCAGTGGTAGTACTCTTGCAGCGAAGTAGTCGACACTGCTTTACTCAGGTGAATTAGGCGGCGGAACTGTACTGGTCCACGGCCTACATCTAACTCTCGCATATAACTCGAAGAATTCGCATGGGCACCGTGACGGCCACACCCCGGCCAACGGCATCGACTTGCCGGTTAAACAGTGTGAGGATAGTCAAAAGTGTTTCATGAACCGGTCGGTGAAGGTGAACGCCTTTCTCCAACGGACTTGTGCCAAGCGGTCATCGCTAACCTGGGTGGAGGAATTCTGAGGCGGAGGGAGGCTAACCTCAACATCCCCGGTGCAAAAGAAACCAGCAAGCCATTGTACTATTCTACCTTGAATGTCACCATGAACCACAATTACAAGAGGAAGAGTGGTGACCATAGTATCGCAAAATGGGGTAACTGAAAAAACGAATGGTTGAGAATGAGGCTTAAATACTTTCATGGATACATAGGTAAACATATATACGAGGTCTGATCAGAAAGTATTGGGTCTGGTATTATAAAATGAAAACTACAGCACATATCAATTCGGCATTTGATCTCCTTTGAAGAAGTCTCCATCGGAAGCTACATACATTATCCAGCGTCGCTTTCATTGATGGAAGCATTCTTGGAATTCCTTTTTGAGGGATAGCGAGAAGCTACCTCGTCGCATTCTCTTAGATTTTGTCAGCGTTTTGAAATAGTGTTTCTTTCGTGTGGGAAGTGAGTTTTGGTAAGAGCAATAGTCGCAGTCCCAAGATCTGGGAAATACGGTGGTTGTCGGGTCTGGTGAATTTTATGCGTGCCCCCCCCCGATACTGCTGTAAAATCAATAATCACTGATGGAACATCTGTGATACAGTGAAACGAACACACTCTACACACTTTTCTTCTATTTTGAAGGAGATTAAATGCAGAATTAATAAATTGTAGTTTTTTTTTATAGCACCAGTCACGATACATTTTGATCGCCCTTATATACACGCATAATTCTGGCTATATTTTGGCCTCTGTGTATATTCGAGTCTGTTACTCAAAATAATTATAGGCGTCTATTTTATATATTTTTGAGTTCCACCAGTTGAGACCTTTAAGCTACATGCGAGCCGATGTAAGCCCATTTCTTCCGTATTTTTAAATATAAGGAGAACTTTCGACTGTGGCAGTTTTTTCCCAAGAACTCCTACTTTGTAGAATAGAGTCCTGCGTGAAAGCTTCCCTGCACACGACAATCTTAACCTCTTCAAGTCAAGAGTCAATGCTTATCTATCTATCTTATCCTCGTTTTCTTTATTCCCATCCTTTTACCTCCACAAATATTTGAAATGTAACCCTCCACCACGAGGGTCTCTTGTATTGATGAATTGCAAATAACTATTAATTAATCTATTAATTAAATTGAATTATCTAACCCCGTGAGGATCGGTTTCATTCTGGGAAAATTGAAGTCAGGAAGGTAAGATTTTGTAGGTTTTGATTTATTTCTTTATCACACGCACGCGCGCACACACACACGCACACACACACACACACACACTCCCCATATATATATATATATATATATATATATATATATATAATTTAGCTCTTGAAAATACATTTCAATTGAGCACTGTTGAGTGATAAGCTAATTCTATAAACAACAGCCACCTGCACTAATGCAAAGCTCTTCAGTAAAATGAATGGAGCACTTTGGCTGATTGGCATTTGTTTACATTTGTAAAAACAATACGCTAGATTTAGTTGTGTAACTCTACCGAGTGAAGATAGCTCTGGCTGACACCAAATTAGCGTGGTTTTAGCGTCTGCATTTAAGAGCAGAGAAAGAAAGAAAGAAAGAAATACGCAGATCGCAATTGAAATATATTTCCAATATAGAATCACATATTAAAGGATTAAACAGGGTTTTGGGTTTACTTAGAGGGTATAATTTCCACACCTGGGGTCCTCTACAAACGCTCCCCAAGCCTAACAATAAATCGAAGGTGACAAGATGGCTAAACGTCTTATTTGAAAACTTGGCAAAAGAAACTCAATTAGTTTTTTTTTTTTTTTAGATATTAAACATATTGTGGCATGGTCAATTATTCTTCTATACCCTTATATATATATATATATATATATATATATATATATATATATATATATATATATATATATATATATATATATATATATGTGTGTATGTGTGTGTGTATGTGTGTATGTGTGTGTGTGTGTGTGTGTTTTCACTCATTTTTACTCTAAAATTATGGGATGGACAATTATTCTGTTTCACCCGTATATATATATATATATATATAGTTGACGAAAAACTAGGTAATCCGTATGGGTAGACCCAAGGAGGATAAAATCCGGAGAGCTCAATGTAAATCAGAGCTAATAATTTAAATAAAAACAGATTACTTTAAGGTTCCATATAATAAATTATTTCACCACAGCCCTTTTAAAGGACAGCGGAAAATCTGATGATCCACTGTCCTTTAAAAGGGTTGTGGTGAAATAATTTATTATTTGGAACCTTAAAGTGGTCTATTTTTATTTAAAATATATATATATATATATATATATATATATATATATATATATATATATATATATATATATATATATATATATATATATATATATATATATATATATATATATATATATATATATATATATATATATATATATATATAAATTGCTAACAAGCATTAAATTAAATTCTTCGTGGAATTTTTAAACATTTAAATTACTATCAAAGGTTAAGATCTATTTTTTACCTAAAAATATATATAGGTTATAGGTTCGATTCCTATCGGAGGATGCATATTTCCTATGAAAATTTCTCGGACATTCAGGCCGGTAAATGTTGTTTAATACTATTTATTATAAACAGATATTACTTAAATATTTGTATCTATAAACATAAAAAATGTCTTAAAATATCTATGTGTGTGTATGTACGCATTTTTTAGACTAAAATTATGCAAAAAGGCCGGTAACATTCTGACGTGATGATTCTGATACTCCGTTACTGTTTTATCCGACGCTGTAGCCTTGTGTCAGACAAAGTTTAGAGATTTAACAAGAATTCTTTTTTTCTCATAATTGCTAACCGCAATCTTATGTCTGCTTATTTGTTACCAGATAGAACACCATTTCCACAGAGTCATTTAGTCTGTAATGTTTTTGAAAACGAACGCTGGGAACATTCGCACTCACTCAATAGAAACCTCATATTCTAAAAAGCTACTGTCCAATAATCTATCACTTGCGTCGGGAGTCCAAGCGTAGAGGGCATGTTCTGTTATTTGCCGCAGCATCCGTCGTTCAAAGATGTTATCAACGCCATTTCATTGACGTTCGTAAGTACTTCAATCTCTTCCCGCCCAACCTTGATTCGATTAGTTCCTGATCGATCGTCGTGATTTATCTATTGAAAGAATTTGCCAACTTTTCTTAACTGCGTTAGCTCGCCTCGTCGTCGTCATTTTCGCACTAAATTATAACTGCTTCACTACGTATTAATGTCAGATAGCTACCTGGTCAGTATGCTGGGATAGTGACATCAGCTACATTTTCGGTCCGGTTGTCTGGTTCTTGTCTTCTGCGTGCCTGTTTCCCAGCTAGCAACATTTTTGCTACCTTCTTTCTCCAAGGTTACAGGGGAGTGTCGGCTGAAAAGTTCATAGGCGGACTAAGATTTTCTTATGGAACGTGGCCCCTTGATATTTTTTTATTTTTTACCGCTGAAATTTCGAGATGTAACCTTAATTTCTTTCATAATACTTTCACGCATGTGTGCTTCTCAACTTCTGGCTTTCCTGCCAACAATCGTCCTGAGGAACTACATCCGCGCCCTGGGTATGACGATAAACTACATCCGCGTTCTGGGGAATGCGATAAGCTACATCCGCGCCCTGGGTAAGACGATAAACTAAATCCGCGCCCTAGGTAAGACGATAAACAACATCCGCGACCTGGGTAAGACGATAAATTACATCCGCGTCCTGGGTAAGACGATAAACTACATCCGCGTCCTGGGGAAGACGATAAGCAACATCCGCGACCTGGGTATGACAAAAAACTACATCCGCGTCCTGGGTAAGACGATAAACTAAATCTGTGCCCTGGATAAGACGATAAACTACATCCGCGTCCTGGGTAAGACGATAAACTAAATCCGCGCCCTGGGTAAGACGATAAACTAAATCTGCGCCCTAGGTAAGACGATAAACTACATCCGCGACCTGGGTAACACGATAAACTACATTCCATCATCAATGTTGCAGTGTTTGAATCCGATTGGTGAAGAAGCTTTCATCCCGTTGTCATATTCTCTCCTCTACCGCAGATATGACTTCGACATCGCTACGATACTGGTTCCCAAGTGTTTTTCATGCCGGGGAACAGATGAAATTCAGATGGCTCCAAATAAGAAGAATAAGGATCATGAAACAAGACTCCTTTCCTCAATTTTCCTGGGCCTATCGTAACTGCCTCAGCAAGATAGATTAGTACTCTCCATTGATGGTGTGGCCCTTTTGAAGATAGTCAATAAACAATACGTTTTGCATCCCAAAACACTGAGGCCATCACCTTCCCTGCAGAAAGGTTTCTTGTAATCGCCCAACAATGTTAAATTGCAAAATACGTTATCATATAAAGTTACGTTAACAGAAAATCAATAATAATTTCCAGGGAGATAATGGAACGCGTATTCATCATCTAAATTATTGATCCTCAATTATATATATATATATATATATATATATATATATATATATGTATATATATATATATATTAGCTCTATCTCTGATATATATATATATATATATATATATATATATATGTTAGCGCTATCTCTGATATTGAACGCTTTCCACTAAGTACCGCGCATATCATATATAAATAATATATATAATATATTGCACATATATATATATTTATATACATACATTTTTCACACACACACACACACATATATATATATATATATATATATATATATATATATATATATATATATATATATATATATATATATATATATACTTTTCCCCGTCTACTAGCGTCTTGCAAAAGACCAACGTTGTATATCAATTCAAATGTCCTTTGGGAGAATGTATCTCTGATAAAAGAAATGTTGATACGTATATTGGTTTTAAAACAACGTCGATAACCAGAAGTCTTACGTTTCACTTGAAAGGTCACAGTTCAATCTCAGAATATTTAAAGGAACACTCATGTCCACATTCACAGTTTAGACATATATTAGTCGAAAATACATCAGTTTTCCATCAGGGTAATAATAAGTAAAAACTTCAAATTCTGAAAGCCTTTATATAAAAGAATTGTGGACAAAAAGTGTAGTCAACTACGAGTGTAGCAAGAAAATTCTTAAATTTTTAGAATTTAATATAAAAAATACTAAATTAAAATGCAATATTATAAAACAATCTTTTTAAAAAAATCACATAAGTTGCCTCTCTTGCATTGAATTTACGGTGTTAACGCATAACATTTCCATAAATAAGCAACCCCCGAAAATGGTCTCAAATGAGATTGAAAGTACTTGGGTAAATAAAAATTATTCGAAAAACTTTGGTGTTTGTCAAATTTGTACAGCCACCAATAAATTAATTCGTGGACATGATAGGATTAAAACTAAAATAAATAGACATAATACATCTAAATTATTTAACCAAATATGCATGAATGAAAACATGCTGCCTATATATATATATATATATATATATATATATATATATATATATATATATATATATATATATATATATATATATATATATATAACTACATGAATCATTTATACAAAAAACAGATATTGAAGTTAATGATATAAATGGCGAGAATACATCTTCGGAAACAAATTTAATAAATGATATTAACCCCGAACCTGTAGATGAATGTTATGATCCCTGTTTATAAATTCCAGTTGCATAAGGTCTTTTTTTAATTTTTTACAAGTTTTCATCTGTGCATACAGGTATGAAAATATATTTGTTTTTTTACATCCAGGTAATAACAGGACAACGAAAGAATAGATGTAATCCGAAATATGCTTTTAGAAATGTGTTATTTTCAATTGTAAGAAATTTTGGAGCATGCGGTCGCAACGCTGAGGTTGAATTTTTAAATTTTAAGATTGTGCATTTTTGTACTAATATGGTAATAGGAGAATTCTTTTGTACTGGTAGGTTTTTTAGTCAATGTGGCATGAACTAAATTGTTCAATAAATAGAGGAATATCACAGTTATTATCCGAAATTTGCACGTCGGATCAGTTCTTTTAATATCAAGTATGAGGTGTAGTTCAATTTACATTACATGAATCATTCATACAAAAACAGTGATCATCTACAGGTTCGGGGTTAATGTCATTTATTAAATTTGTTTGCGAAGATGTATTCTGGCCATTTATATCATTAACTTCATTATTTGTTTAGTGTATGAATGATTCATGTAATGTAAATTGAACTGCACCACATACTTGATATATATATATATATATATATATATATATATATATATATATATATATATATATGTGTGTGTGTGAGTTTGTAAACAGTGACTATTTAAGCTAATATAGCATGACTCTTCGACAGAATTGAGTCACTGTCAGTCACAGTGTGTTTATCTAAATCTAAAAATAAACACGCTAAAATTCACCTTCATCCTTGCCGTAAGCCGACGGCTTCGTGGTAGAAGTTCCGACTGACGCCAATTCAGTCGGGTTTCGATCCTAGCTAGAGGCAACCAGACGTCTAGCCACACTGATGAGCTGTGAAACAGCGAAACAGTCTGTCTGTGGATGACAAATATATATATATATATATATATATATATATATATATATATGTGTGTGTGTATTTTAAGAAATTTGACAAATGAGAAACGTTTCCTTCATTCTAGATTTGATTTCGCGTTTCGCGTTTCTAGGCGTCATCAGATCCAAAAACGACAGAATGAAATGTCCTTGTGTATTTATTCTTAAGTAATGAATCATTGTACTTTTTCCTTGGGCTGGCGTGGTAGACTTATAAATGTGTAAGACATATTCTTCTTTGGCTTTTATCAAGAATCTCTAAATACATAGCAGAAGAACCAGACCAGATGTGGCAGCAATATTCAATGCATGGATGAATGGTAGACTTATAAATATGCAAGGTAGATTCTTCTTTCGATTTTATCAAGAATTTCTAAATACATAGCAGAAGCACCAGACCAGATGGGGCAGCAATATTCAATGCATGGGTGAATGGTAGACTTATAAATATGCAAGATAGATTCTTCTTTGGATTTTATCAAGAATCTCTAAATACATAGCAGAAGCCCCAGACCAGATGTGGCAGCAATATTCAATGCATGGATGAATGGTAGACTTATAAATATGCAAGATAGATTCTTCTTTGGATTTTATCAAGAATCTCTAAATACATAGCAGAAGCACCAGACTACATGGGGCAGCAATATTCAATGCATGGATGAATAGTAGACTTATAAATATGCAAGATAGATTCTTCTTTGGCTTTTATCAAGAATCTCTAAATACATAGCAGAAGCACCAGACTACATGGGGCAGCAATATTCAATGCATGGATGAATGGTAGACTTATAAATATGCAAGATAGATTCTTCTTTGGCTTTTATCAAGAATCTCTAAATACATAGCAGAAGCCCCAGACTACATGGGGCAGCAATATTCAATGCATGGATGAATGGTAGACTTATACATATGCAAGATAGATTCTTCTTTGGATTTTATCAAGAATCTCTAAATACATATCAGAAGCCCCAGACCAGATGTGGCAGCAATATTCAATGCATGGGTGAATGGTAGACTTATAAATATGCAAGATAGATTCTTCTTTCGATTTTATCAAGAATCTCTAAATACATAGCAGAAGCACCAGACCAGATGTGGGAGCAATATTCAATGCATGGATGAATGGTAGACTTATAAATATGCAAGATAGATTTTTCTTTGGATTTTATCAAGAATCTCTAAATCCATAGCAGAAGCCCCAGACCAGATGTGGCAGCAATATTAAATGCATGGATGAATGGTAGACTTATAAATATGCAAGATAGATTCTTCTTTGGATTTTATCAAGAATCTCTAAATACATAGCAGAAGCACCAGACCAGATTGGGCAGCAATATTCAATGCATGGATGAATGGTAGACTTATAAATATGCAAGATAGATTCTTCTTTGTATTTTATCAAGTATCTCTAAATACATAGCAGAAGCACCAGACCAGATGTGGTAGCAATATTCAAAGCATGGATGAATGGTAGACTTATAAATATGCAAGATAGATTCTTCTTTGGACTTTATCAAGAATCTCTAAATACATAGCAGAAGCACCAGACCAGATGAGGCAGCAATATTCAATGCATGTATGAATGGTAGACCTATAAATATGCAAGATAGATTCTTCTTTGGATTTCATCAAGAATCTCTAAATACATAGCAGAAGCACCAAACCAGATGTGGCAGCAATATTCAATGCATGGATGAATGGTAGACTTATAAATATGCAAGATAGATTCTTCTTTGGATTTCATCAAGAATCTCTAAATATATAGCAGAAGCACCAGACCAGATGTGGCAGCAATATTCAATGCATGGATGAATGGTAGACTTATAAATATGCAAGATAGATTCTTCTTTGGATTTTATCAAGAATCTCTAAATACATAGCAGAAGCACCAGACCAGATGTGGCAGCAATATTCAATGCATGGATGAATGGTAGACTTATAAATATGCAAGATAGATTCTTCTTTGGATTTTATCAAGAATCTCTAAATATATAGCAGAAGCACCAGACCAGATGTGGCAGCAATATTCAATGCATGGATGAATGGTAGACTTATAAATATGCAAGATAGATTCTGGCGAGAATAAATTGTTTCTTACGATAAAGTGATCCAACTTCCTTAGCTGCAGTCTTAACAATTGATTCAATATGATCTTTGAAGCAGAGGGAGTAGAAGAAAAGAAGAAGAGGAAGAAGAAGAAAAGAAGAAGAAGAAAAGAAGAAGAAGAAAAGAAGAAGAAGGAGAAGAAGAAGAAGTAGAAGAGAAGAAGAAGAGGAAGAAGAAGAAGAAGAGGGAGAAGAAGAAGAGGAAGAAGTAGGAGAAGATATGAACACCGGAAAACGCTAGTCCGAGAAGCCGCAAAGGAACACTCTTCCCCCGCCCCCGGCTATGTGTAAATAGCAGAATAGCAAAACAGAGAGGCTTCTATAGCCTTGGATGGCAACTGGACTACCGCAGAAAGAAATGCCAACCTAGTCCGGGAAAAAAAATCTGCCTCGTCATGTATCGAAAGATACATGATAGGCTAAACGTGTATCACGTATGGCACATAACTGACTGACTGTTGTAGAGTGAAAGATACCCGTCGAATTTCAAGGACCATTAACGCGTCCAAACATCACCTGGTGCGTTTTTTTTTTATTGTAAACTCTTAAATGTGTTTACGCATAGAAATAACATTAGCTTTTTATTCAACAAATCCGTCAATTTATTTTCACAGCATCAAAAGAAATATCTGATTAATGTCTTCAAAAGATCCATCTTTCTGTGATGTGTGATAATAAACCTTTCTTGATTAGGCTATTTGAATCAGAAAGCCCGTCATTTTCCGTGAAACCTGTAACTTATATAAGCGATGACAAGGGTTTGCTATTTCTTCAAATACAAATGCAGCCTAGGTAATCGCAGTTTGAATTTATACGCAATGACACAATGAAACCTCGGAATCTTGACAATTGTCAAAGCGGAAATAATTTTCCGAGGAGCAATTCAAAACTGCAAACAGAGAAAAAAATGTTTTCAGAATTGAAGAAACCAGAGAAACTGTGATGTCGTTTGTAAATGTTGTTATTATAGAAAGTGCCATCTTCCTTCCCTTCTCAAAGAATGAAAAGATTACGGCTATGGAGGATGTGACAGAAAGAAGAAAGAAAGAGATGAAAGACGGGGTGAATAATAATAATAATAATAATAATAATAATGATAATAATAATATGATAAATCGTAATAATAAGGAGAATAAGAAGAAGAATAACAATAAAAATAGAAGAAGAAGAAAAAGCAGAGAAAAAAAGAAGAAGAAGCAGAAGGAAATCGAGAAGAAGCCGAAGAAAAAGAAGAAGAAGAAGAAGAAGAAGCAGAAAGAGAAGAAGAAGAAGAAGAAGAAGGAGAAGAAAAAGAAGAAGTAGAAGAGAAGAAGAAGAGGAAGAAGAAGGAGAAGAAAATGAAGAAGAAGAAGCAGAAGGAGAAGGAGAAGAAGCAGAGGGAGTAGAAGAAAAGAAGAAGAGGAAGAGGAAGAAGAAGAAAAGAAGAAGAAAAGAAGAAGAAGGTGAAGAAAAAGAAGAAGTAGAAGCAGAAGAAGAAGAAGAAGAAGGAGAGGAAGAAGAGGAAGAGGAAGAAGAAGAAAAGAAGAAGAAGCAGCAGCAGCAGAAGAAGAAGCAACAGAAAACGAAGAAGAAGAAGAAGAAGAAAATGAAAAAGAATAATAATAAGAAAATGAAGAAGAAGAAGAAAATGACAAAGAATAATAAGAAAATGAAGAAGAAGAAGAAGAAGAAGGAGAAGAAGAAGGGGAAGAAGAAGAAGTAGAAGAGAAGAAGAAGAGGAAGAAGAAGAAGAGGAAGAAGAAGAAGAGGAAGAAGTAGGAGAAGAAAATGAAGAAGAAGAAGCAGAAGAAGGAGAAGAAGCAGAGGGAGTAGAAGAAAAGAAGAAGAAAAGAAGAAGAAGGTGAAGAAGGAGAATCAGAAAAAGAAGAAGAAGAAGGAGAAGAAGGAGAAGGAGAGGAAGAAGAAGAAGCAGAAGGAGAAGGAGAAGAAGCAGAGGGAGTAGAAGAAAAGAGGAAGAAGAAGAAAAGAAGAAGAAGGAGCAGAAGAAGAAGAAGAAGAAGAAGAAGAAGAAGAAGAAGAAGAAAATGAAAAAGAATAATAATAAGAAAATGAAGAAGAAGAAGAAGAAAATGACAAAGAATAATAATAAGAAAATGAAGAAGAAGAAGAAGGGGAAAGAGGAGAAGAAGAAGAAGAAAGTAACAAATAAAGCTGTTTAGATGGAGGGCAAGATGAAAAGGCGAGCCGAAAAGACGAGAGAAAAGGCAAAACATAATAAAGAAAAAAGTGTCAATAAAAAGATGAAGAAATTGAGTCGAAAAGAAAGAAAGAAAATTGGAAGAGAAAACAAAAGAAAAAAAAAAACAGAAATAGTGAAAGAAAAATTGATTAACTAATTAGGAAAGAAAAAAGGAAGAAAAGAATTGATTTGAAGAAAGAAAGAAAAACTTATAAAGAGATTCTGAAAGAAAACAGAAATGGATGAGAAAAAAAACGAAAAGAAAAGAAAAAAGGGCCTCAAAAGATGGAAGAAGAAAGAAAAAAGAAACAAAAACAAAGAAAGGGAGAAAAATGAAAGGAAGGAAAATAATGTAATTGAAAAACGATGCCGTGTAATATAAAGAACGGTTGAGATGCAATATTTGAATTGACAGGCCCAACACGAAGAGGGTAGAGGGTCAGGGAAGGGGGCGAAAATCGAAGCTGTCGGGGGGTTGGGCGGGGGTGGTGAAAGGCAAGCAAAGGAAAATTGCAATAAAAGGAAAAGGGAAAGAAATATGCAAACATTTTGCAGGACATTGTCTAAAAGATAAAAAAAAGAAAAGATTACATAGACGCAAGAATTCATAAATCTATCTATCTATATATTCCAGTCTGTTCATTATCTATCTATCTATCTATCTATCTATCTATCTATCTATCTATCTATCTATCTATCTCAGTCTGTTCATTATCTATCTATCTATCTATCTATCTATCTATCTATCTATCTATCTATCTCAGTCTGTTCATTATCTATCTATCTATCTATCTATCTATCTATCTATCTATCTATCTCATTCTGTTCATTATCTATCTATCTATCTATCTATCTATCTATCTATCTATCTATCTATCTATCTATCTCAGTTTGTTCATTATCTATCTATCTATCTATCTATCTATCTATCTATCTCAGTCTGTTCCTTATCTATCTCTCTATCTATCTATCTATCTCAGTCTGTTCATTATCTATCTATCTATGTATCTATCTAGGCATAGATAGGTACATATCTATTTTCTACATTGAGCTCCGACATTCCATTGGTGAAAAAATTAGGAAGATTGTATTGCTGGCTCTTTTTTATATAGTCGCTCTTCATTCTAAGTACACTTCTTGGTATGGCACGAACCCCGTTCCCTGGCGCCAGTGAAAAGACACATCTGTTATATTTTAGTGTAAATGTACCAATAATGAATTTATATAAGAATTCGGCTTCTTCGTAAGACAATTTATCAAGAATTTTTTACCTGGATTTTGCTTTCTGTTTTTATTACACACACACACACACACACACACACACACACACACACACACACACACACACACACACACACACACACACTCTCTCTCTCTCTCTCTCACTCTCTCGCAGACACATACAGACACTTACATACGTATATATATATATATATATATATATATATATATATATATATATATATATATATATATATACCTGCATGCAGACCCAGCCAAAACCGAACTAAGTAAAATAAGTAAAACGGTACTAGAAAGAATTAATTCTGAACTGACGAAGAAGTCAGGAGTAAACCAGTGGAAAACACAAAAGCAACTATTGACTGGTTCCACAGCATAAATAACAAACAAAATTGCCACTTAGACATAAAAGAATTTTACCCATTCATAACAGAACGCATGTTAGATAAGGCCATCAACTTATCTCAGGAACAAATAATAATAATAAAACCAAACGAAATCGACATAATTAAGCACTCCCGTAAATCATTACTATTTCACCATGAAGAAGCATGGATAAAGAAAGATGGGATATTTGACACTACAATGGGAAGCTTTGACGGTGCACGACATGCGAAATCATAGGTATTTACTTACTACACGAACTAAGCAAAATAATAGATAGACATGACACAGGACTCTACAGGGACGACGGTCTCATAATCTTAAGAAACTGCAACAAACAAAACACAGACAAAACTAGAAAAGCAATAATAAAGATTTTCAAAAATAACGGATTCGACATAGATAAAACTAACCTAAACGAAGTAGATTTTCTAGATGTTACCTTCAACCTAAGAAAAGGCACATACAAACCACACAG
>OZ038498.1:105507526-105510026 GCA_964036315.1 Acanthosepion esculentum | reverse complement strand
ATTAGGGAAGAGGAAATAGAAAGAATAATTCAAGAAAGCGAATAATAAAAATAATAATAATAATAATAATAATAATAATAATAATAATAATAATCATAATAATAATAATAATAATAATCATAATAATAATAATAATAATACAATGAATCAAGTTAAAAAAAAAACGTTGTTTCCTTTTCAGCGGTTCGAAAAAGCAGAAGGAAAAAGGCAAACTATCAAACTCTGTCTCTTGCTTGAGTTGTCGTTGTGTGTGTTCTCGCAGGTGTTAACGTTAGCGAGAATTCATCAGCGAGACAAACCCTGTGAGTAACAAAGTATTATCCCGACAGACTTTGCTACACAGCTGCCCGAATATTGGATTTAATCAGTTGGAAATGTGACAGCCATTTTGTATCTGTTTTTTTTTACACTACATATGCGATTGCGTTCTTATACATTTGTTCGTATGAGTACTTGGCGGCATTCACACACACACACACACACACACACACACACACACACACACACACATATATATATATATATATACATAATTGATTTAGATTCAAAATTGTATTTCACAAAGCCATAGAAAAAAACAGTTACGTCTCTAACTAGCTGTCATAATATGTATTCCGCGTACATAGTTGCAATTATATATATATATATATATATATATATATATATATATAATTTATTTAGATTCAAAATTATGTGTTTCACAAAGCCATAGAGAAAAACAGTTACGTCTCTAACTAGCTGTCATAATATGTATTCCGCATGCATCGTTGCAATTATATATATATATATATATATATATATATATATATATATATATATATATATATATATAGCGTCTATCAAAAATACTTTTACGAACATTAGGGGTGGGTCTCTAATACCAGGATAAAACAAGGATAAAACGTCATATAAAAACGTCTACAAAATTTTCGTTTTTGACTGTAAGTTTACGTTGGATGGCACTGTGTTTAGAGTTTAGGTTACATTTGCCATTCGTGTACATTTGTGGCTTTTCTATCTTCGATGGTTACCGTGTGTAGTAGCCAGTTAACTGAGAAGTGTTGTGGTTAACAATGGCAGGATATTTATATTGTGTAGAGGCCGATATGATTTTTGCATACGGCTTCGCGAATGGTAATATACGGGAGATCACACAACTGTATCAGATTACATTTCCAGACCTAAGGCAGCCGAGTCATCTCACCCCTTTGTTGCTGTTTATCGTCGCGTTGCTAACACAGGATCCGTGGCATCACAATCTGTAGATCCAGGAAGACCGAGACCCGGCCGGCTACGAAGAACATCTTCTACAGGCTGTCGGAAATGATCCACGTATCAGCACACGTCACGTAGTACTAGCATGAGGTACATCTCATAGTACTCTATGGAGGGTACTTCAAGAGAATCTTTTGTATCCGTATCTTTTGGAAGAGGCAGAAAAACAAGTTTACACAACCATTAATAATTTTGTATGATATACTCTATAACTCAGTAATCCAATTACATCTTAGTGGCTTTATTGCCTTGGATGGCGCGAAAATATTGAAAATATAGTTTTATTTTCCAAAATATAGATTTAAATGCAATCGCTATTTTCTGTTCTTTGGTTGTTCTTATTTAATAATAATGTTCTTTTTATATACTTTCACATACATTGATCCCCACTATATATATATATATATATATATATATATATATATATATATATATATATATATATATATATATATATATATATATATATATATATATATATATATATATATATATATATATATATATATATATATGCCAAAAGGATATGAACGCTGATAAGAACATTATTGCGGTGATCAGGAGCGTTCATAACCTTTTAAAATTAAATGACTCTGCAAGTTTAGTTTTGCAACTTGAAATTGGGCACTTGTAATGTACACGATTTTAACATGTTTATTCTGGCATATATATATATTATGAAATGGACAAAGTCCGACAATTATTTAAAGACATTTTTATGTTTATACATTCTTTTTATAGATACAAATATTTCAGTAAATGCTCTGTTCATAATGAACAGTATTAAACAACATTTACCGGCCAGAATGTCCGAAAAAATTTCATAGAAAATATTCTTCCTGCGACAGGATTCGAACCTGTATCCTATACGGAACCGTCATATAGTCTGACGTGCCTTAACCGTTTCGACCACTATAAAAACAATGTTGAACATAAAAATGTCTTTAAATAATTGTCGAACTTTGTCCATTTCATAATATATATCTGATACGCCATGAGCAGTTATGAATGTACGTGAAAGATTCATGGAAGATTGAAGTCTATAAGCAGTAAATTCGACCTTGTCAACCGAACGATCCTCTGTGGCCGAATCGGTTAAGTCACGTCAGGCTATATGACAGTTACGTATAGGATACGGTGTTCGAATCCTGACGATGACGAATATTTTCTATGAAAAATTCTCGGACATTCAGAGCGGTAAATGTTGTTTAATACTGTTTATTAT
>OZ038498.1:105490026-105502526 GCA_964036315.1 Acanthosepion esculentum | reverse complement strand
ACATTTTCTGGAACTGGCTCCCCAGAGGATGCTTCCGCGTCCGCTACAATGTATTATCAAGCTTAAATTCATGACGTTGTGATACCAAAACGGACAGCTCCTCAAAACGATTGCCATGAAAATATTTATACAGGACCAATAACATTACATATTGAATTTCGACAAGAATCTGTATATATATATATATATATATATATATATATATATATATATATATATATGCGGAGCACCAGACCACATGCGACAGTAAATATTCAATGCACGAACGAATGGTAGATTTAACATATTCCTTTATTAAATCCGACTTGTGTTATTACGGGTTAGCATAAAAAGCCAGTTTAAAATAAATCTCACTCTATTTATTTCGGGTAGCATTCGCAAGCTTGAGAGATCTAGGCTTAAAATTTGATTGCAGCAGTGAGTTGAAGTCCGGTACGAGAAATTTATTAAGGATATGTTTGTAATGTACAAAGTGTCTGATGGGATTTCGACTTTCGCTATTTGTGGACACTCCCCACCGCCTCAGTCTCTTTCTCTCTTGAATAATGGCGTGTTACATAAGTATGTCTCTTCTTTGTTCGGCAATATACTCACAGGCGATATTATCTATCTAGTTAGGTAGCTAGATAGCTCTGTCTATTCTTATATCTCACCCTTTCCATCAACCTCTCTGGGTTTCTTACTCCCTTCCACTCTCTCTCTCTCTCTCTCTCTATCTCTGTATATATATATATATATATATACATACATACATATATATATATATATATGCATACATATACATATGGAGTAGTCTGTAAATCTATCTATCTATCTATCTATCTATCTATCTATCTATCTATCTATGTTAGTCTGTTCCTATCTATCTATATATCTATCTATATCTTTTCTTTATCTATCTCTCTATCTATCTATGTCAGTATGTTCCAATCTATCTATCTATCTATCCATCTATCTATATATCGCATTCTCTTCATCTATCTATCTATCTATGTTAGTCTGTTCATTATCTATCTATCTAAGTCTCTTCATCTATCTATCTATCTATCTATCTATCTATCTATCTATCTCTCTTCATCTATCTATCTATCTATCTATCTATCTATCTATCTATCTATCTATCTATCTATCTATCTATCTATCTATGTTAGTCTGTTCATTATCTATCTATCTATCTATCTAAGTCTCTTCATCTATCTATCTATCTATCTATCTATCTATCTCTCTTCATCTATCTATCTATCTATCTATCTATCTATCTATGTTAGTCTGTTCATTATCTATCTATCTATCTATCTATCTATCTATCTGTCTATCTAAGTCTCTTCATCTATCTATCTATCTATCTCTCTTCATCTATCTATCTATCTATCTATCTATGTTAGTCTGTTCATTATCTATCTATCTATCTATCTATCTATCTATCTAAGTCTCTTCATCTATCTATCTATCTATCTATCTATCTATCTATCTATCTAAGTCTCTTCATCTATCTATCTATCTATCTATCTATCTATCTATCTATCTATCTATCTATCTATCTATCTGTGTTCAGATCTCTTTTATTCTGTCTCTCCATCTGTCTATCTATCTATTCGCTGTATCAAAAGTTTATTAAAATGTTCGCACTGTATACAACGAATGAAAAAGGAAATTGTGAGCCGGACGGAGAACGTAATGCAATTTTTTATATAACAACATTTCAAAACGAGAATCTTCATTTTGAATGCAAATGCATAAAATAAGCGATCAGTGCGATGAGTAACCTAAACATATATATATATATGGGGGATTATACGTTAGAAACGTCCGTTCAACCAGTTTTTTTCGAATGTTAATTCCTCGAGTTGTCTGAGTTCTTTGGTGGAGAGTCTTTAGAATTTGTATGAATTTCTTTGAAATTCTGGTGCAATTTTCTGTAATATTGAAATCCGAAGACATATTTTTCTTGAATAACAGAAGAAGCCTTCCAAAAGCTAAGCAAATTAAAACAGGATTTTTTTCTCTCAAAAAAGCAAGAAAAACCTCTTGAACCATTACGTAACATCGGTCCTCCTATGTGGCAGTGAATGCTGTACAACCTCCTCACAAATGAAAAAGAGACTTGTGGTAACAAAAATCTGGTTCTACAGAAAGATGCTAAGAATCCCGTGGACAGACCGGAATTAGTTTAAAAGAATATGAAGAGAAAAATTGGTACTTATATTTAGAATCAGGAAGAAACTTACTTGAATATATTATGAGGAAAGAAGGCTTGGAAAATTGGACACTCACAGAATATAGTGAAGGCAAGAGGGTCAGAAAAATTCCACTTGTGGCCTAACTGGAGGGATAATAAAAAACAAAGATTTCTAAGAGCTACAAAGAATGGGAAGCTGTGGAGAGCCTTTAATCTGAGTAGAGACGGTACCTAGAAGAGGCTAATATCCTTGACCTTCATTTAGCCTTTCTTGTGCCAGTTAGAATTTAGTCAATACTGATTCGGATAATGAGAAAATAAAATCCTCCTTTGTGTACCAGAAATGAAAAGGGAAACAGCTGATAAATGAATCGATAACAAGCTCCAGATCAATATTTGTGACGTGCTAATCATTACCCTCACAATAAGATTCCCATCCCAGAGGGAAGAAAAATAATAGAAAATGTTATATAACAACTTTATATCCATTCGATACTCTCGTCTTTCTCACATAGTGCGCTTATTTTCAAGTTACACCCATCCTTATCATTTATAAAGCAGGCGCAACACAATCTTCTAGTCGTCATTATTTCATTTCGTTTTGATGGTGTTCCCACAGTAGTGTTATATAGGAATAAAGCGTCGCTGTCGACACCTGGGTTTGAATATAGATCGCCAGTGAGCAAACACAGGCGATCTCATTATTGAATTAAGTAGATCACGTGACCATAGAGGAAACGCACATGTAAAGGAAGTCGCGTGACGTCTAAAATGTTCGCGATCTCTAGTCTATCCTCTATACTATACGGATCACCATTTCTTCTCTATCGTCTATTCGGATCTCTGTTTACTATACGAAATACTATTAGTGTGAGTGTTATTCGAAGACAGTATTGTTCAAAGGCGTTACTATATTTGTATCTGCGATTACAAAGTCTCTACTACGACGAATATTACAAGTGTGACAAAGGGTATACGTTGGCATCACAAAAGTGGCAACAAGTGTACGTTTGAGATTATAAAAAGTACAAAGTCCAATAGCTAATTAAAATAGAGTAAAGGGAATGAGATTATCGTATGGATACAACGGTTAATCTCCGATTTGAAGATGCAAATATTAGTAAAAGCAACCTCTCAGCAGTCAGGTCTTCAATGGAATATTCTTGGGGAGGAGAATTACCATCATTCGTACTCGTACGATCACCGAAGTTAAGCTGGAATGTTCGGGATATATATTGGATAGTGTCCCGGAATTGAAAGTCGAAAATGCCGAGTTTCAAATCCAATCGGGTTTGTTGTCTTAACTTACGCTCAACTACCCTTACGAAAGGTATCAATACATCTCTTCCCCCATCTATGGGTTAATTAGTTTGACTTATCTCAGTAAAAGAAGCTTTTCAAATGGTTTATGAAGGGAATGAAGAGGATTCGTTCATCTTTCATTAGTCTGAACTGAAGAAGTTGCCGAAACCTCACAGTGGGTGGAAAAGTGTGGCATTCACCGCTGAATTTCAATTTGTTTATTTTTTGCCAAATTAGGGAAGTCCGCTTTGCTTGTTTTACACTTTAGTGTCAGATATCATTTTACCAGAATGCCGCTCGTATTGTTTATATTCCTACTGCTATATTAGCAACGTCTGATATCGTGAAACATCATGGAAAGAAGTTGGAGGCTTTTCTGTCAGAATTTCTCGAATGAGGAGTTGTCAATTTTAGTCTGTTTCCCTGCGTACTATCATTATAATATTTCAGCCGAACTACTCTCCGGCCATGACCAAGAGTAACCTACAGGGTGTTTTGAACGGGACCCTTTATTTAATCTACAGGGGTAGATTTTTCTCGTTTTAGTGAGCATGTCTCAGTATATCGTATCGAGTTCTTATTTGGACTACTGCTCAGTTATTGCTCGCTCTGACTAGACTTACTCTACTGCAAAGTCCTGATATTACAGCAAGTACGCCACAAGGTTCTGATGGAACTACTCAACAAACTCGATATATTCGGGAAAGATATCAGAATAATCAAGAACCTATACTGGCAGCAAACAGCATGCATGCGCATAGGGAACGCGTTCAGTGAATATACAAAAATAGAAAGGGGCGTAAGGCAAGGATGTGTCTTCTCACCGGACCTATTCAACCTATACAGCTAGGCAATCCCGAGAGAATTGGAAAGCCTACCGGGACTTAGCATTGGTGGCCACAATCTTAAGAACATAAGAAACGCAGATGACACAGTACTGATAGCAGACACGGAAAAGAAATTACAAAATCTCCTACAGAAGGTAGCGGCGGAGAGTGTGAAGAAGGGACTAAGCGAAGACGGAGTGCATGGTCGCATTTCGGATGAACCCGAAATGCGATCTGAAGGTCGGGAACACTAGAATCAAGCAGACGTAGAAGTTTAAATACCTGGGAAGCGTCTTGACAGAGGACGGTAAGTACGACACTAAGATCTGTAGGCGTATAGGGATAGCCAACGACACGTTCCAAAAGTTGGGTAGAGTACTACAAGATAGGAGGATATCTTTGGTAACAAAGAAAAGTATAATGTTCCGTGACATCTGTCCTGCAGCGAATGTCGATTTCTTTACAGATGAAGAATAGACTCGAGGCGACGGAGATGTGGTTCTACAGAAGGATGCTAAGGATATAATGAACCGAGCGTGTGAGGAAGGATGAGATCTTAGAGAGATTGCAAACAAGGAGGAAGCTTATATTTAACATCAGGAAGAGGCAGCTGGATTTTCTGGGAGACACAATGAGGAAGGAGGGCCTAGAGAATCTGATACTCACGGGTCGAATAGAGGGAAAGAGAGACAGGAGAAAACAATGCGTGGCATATCTGGCGGACTTAAGCAAGTGGATAACAGAACGTGGTTTTGGGGGGGAAGCAGAGGGAAGGCACTTGCTGAGTGCTGCAAGAGATAGGGGGAGGTGGAGAGCCATGATCGCCTACGTCCTGAAAGGACACGCCACATAAAAAGAAAGTAAGATAATTTAAGCAACATTTATAAACACACTGACTGCCTGGATATGTAATCAGTATTTGTTTATTATTTCGTCATGCAGAGTGATTGAAGAGTAACCCCCATTTTAAAATGTTTATTTATATATGAGGGTCATTCAATAAATAAGTTGAATTTTTCAGTATAAGGACTTCTAATACAGATAGAAGCTTACTCTTTTTTATTTGTTTTTGTTTTACTTCTTTTTCACATGGATTTAATTTCTTTTGCAGATTAAAAAAAAAAACATTGAGAGTTTTGGCGATTAACAAAGATGGCCGACCAAGAAGAATGCTCCAGGATTGAACAGCGGTCAGTTATCAAGTTTTTGGTTGCTGAAAACTGCTCCCTCATCCCCCTTACAGCCCAGACCTGGCCTCTTCAGACTTTCACCTGTTTGGTCCCTTGAAAGCGTTCACGAGAGGCACGAAGTTTAAAAGTGACGATGAAGTCAAAAGTGTTGTGAGCGACTGGCTGAGACATCTGTCCAAAGATTTTTACGCTGAGGAAATACGGAAGCTTGTGCACAGATGGGAAAAGTGTGTGACAGTGCGGGGAGACTACGTTGGAAAAAAAATTAAGCTTCTATCTCTATTAGAAGTCCTTATACCGAATAATTCACCTTATTTATTGAATGACCCTCGTATAAATATTTATTCATTTTTTAACAATAATTATTAGAAAAATTGAATATGAAAAATTATGAATGTATTTTCATGAGGTTTTATTGAAAAATCCGATATGGGCACCTGATTTTGCTAGCAGCATCTCCTGCTGTCCAGCAATTGCAACAAATGATTTCATCAGGAACTCTTGTGGTATGGAAGACATAACTTTTTGTGTTCGCCTTTCAAGTTCTTCCAAAAATCTTAGTTTGGTATCGGAGACTTGCTTCTTTAACCAAAACCCCAAAGAAAAATTACACAGGATGCTAATTCAGGACTCCGGGCTGGATATCATACATCACATACGAGACTTACTTTCAATGTCGCTGTATATCAGTCACTTGATTATCTATCTATCTATCTATCTATCTATCTATCTATCTATCTATCTATCTATCTATCTATCTATCTCTGTTCATTATCTATCTATCTATCTATCTATCTATCTATCTATCTATCTATCTATATATATATATATATATGTTCATTATCTATCTATCTATCTATCTATCTCTGTTCATTATCTATCTATCTACCTATCTATATCTATCTATCTATCTATCTATCTATCTATCTATCTATCTATCTATCTATCTATCTATCTCTGTTCATTATCTATCTATCTATATATCTATCTATCTATGTTCATTATCTATCTATCTATCTATCTATCTATCTATCTATCTCTGTTCATTATCTATCTATCTATATATCTATCTATCTATGTTCATTATCTATCTATCTATCTATCTATCTATCTATCTATCGATCTCTGTTCATTATCTATCTATCTATCTATCTATCTATCTATCTATCTATCTATCTATCTATCTATCTCTGTTCATTATATATCTATCTCAGCCTATTCATATCTATCTAAGCCTGTGCATATCTATCTATCTATCTATCTATCTATCTATCTATCTATCTATCTATCTATCTATCTATCTATCTATCTCAGTCTGTTTATTATCTATCTATCTATCTATCTATCTATCTATCTATTTATCTATCTATCTATCTCAGCCAATTGAGATTTATCAATCTATCGATCTATCAATACCAGCCGATTGATATCTATCTATTTATCTATTTTTTCAAAGTCTTCGTTTGGTATAGTAGACTTTGTACTCAAGACTCCTGGTTGGTCACTCATACATACAGTAGGGAGTTATTTTTCAATCACCCAGTAAATTAAAAAAAAAAGAAAAAAAAAGCTCTAAGCAAAAAATAGTTGTGTAGCTAGACAGCAATCACTCTGTAATATGTGTTTCATTACAAATAACTGGTAAGTTTTTTAAATTGTTTTTTCGTGATTTCATTTCGTAACTAAAGAGGTGTCGAAATTCTTGTTCGTTTGCAGTGCTTTCAAACACTAACTATTTCCAAGGTTTTTGGTTTTGCTATTACAAATAGTGTGCCTTACGGTCACATCACGTTGAAACACCGGATTTTGTACGATCACCGAAGCAACATCCAGCTTGGTCCCTAATTAGATGGTTGACCGCTTGGAAATAACAAGTGTTGTATACTTCGATGTGCGCGTGTTGCAAAGGGATTCATTATCTATCTATCTATATATCTATCTATCTATGTTCATTATCTATCTATCTATCTATCTATCTATCTATCTATCTATCTATCGATCTCTGTTCATTATCTATCTATCTATCTATCTATCTATCTCTGTTCATTATATATCTATCTCAGCCTATTCATATCTATCTAAGCCTGTGCATATCTATCTATCTATCTATCTATCTATCTATCTATCTATCTATCTATCTATGCAAAGGCTCGGAATTGTTAATCGTGGAGCGGGGTTCCAATTCCCGTTGGATTTGTTATGCGGAAATATCACTGGGAAAGATATGAATCCATTGCTCTACACTCCCCATCTACGGGTTAATTAGTAAGACTTCTATCGCTTAACCATTATTATCTAAAAACGATTCTTATATTCTGAAAAAATATTCAGGCTTTAAATAACCTGCAGATGGTTAATAAACCGTAGAAAATGAATGAATCAATCGTTCAAGCCATAAAGCAAATGGTGTGTAAGTCTGAATGGGGGAAAATATTTTGAATTCTTGAAAACGGCTGATGTAATGTAGCAGTGTCCATAGTTGATGTGGTTCAACATAATGTTTAAAATATATCCGAACACGGTCAGCGCATTTTGGCCGTGTTCCTATTTGATGTTATAGAGTGTTGGCTTTTTCTTCTTTTTTTTAGTAGAGTGTTGTACCTATATGTTGCGGATGAAGTATGGTAGGTTTCCGTGTGTGTTTAAATGAGTTTAATAATGGAGCTATGGTCAGAGATCTGTAACGTGATTCATAATTGAACCAAATCACTATTAGGACACACTTAAACACACACAGAAATCTAAAAGTGCTCGGATATACAGAATATTTCGTCAATTTTACACACTTTATATTTAAAAAAGAAACCACTTATACAAACAGAAGAAAAATTGAATACAAAGCTTCATTGCAGTAACTTGGCAGTTTTCTTTAATGAAAATTTAATTAATCATAGCTAAGGATCGGAAGCTCATAAAGTATTGGAATAAAGTTTAAATATATATATATATATATATATATATATATTATGAAATGGACAATTATTTTAAGACATATTTATGTTTATATATTCTTTTTATAGATACAAATATTCAAGTAAAAGCTCTGTTTATAATAAACAGTATTCAATAACATTTACCGGCCTGAATGTCCGAGAAATTTTTCATAGAAAATATTCGTCCTCCGACAGGATTCGAACCTGTATCCTATACGTAACCGTCATATAGCCTGACGTGCCTTGACCGATTCGGCCACAAAGTATTGTCCGGCTGACAAGGTCGAATTTTCTGCTTATAAACTTCAATCTTCCATGAATCTCTCGCGTACATTCATATCTGCTCATGGCGTATCAAATGTAAACAAATGACGTCACACATTATGAAATAGTCAAAATCCGACAATTATTTAAAGACATTTTTATGGTTAACATTTTTTATAGATACAAATATTTAAGTAAAAGCTCTGTTTATAATAAACAGTATTAAACAACATTTACCGGCCTAAATGTTCGAGATATTTTCTCACAAAATATTCGTCCTCCGACAGGAATCGAACCGGTATCCTATACGGAACCGTCATATTGCCTGACCGTTTCGGACACAGAAGAGCGTTCGGTTAGCAAGGTCGATTTTACTGTCTATGACAATTTCTCGGTCATTTAAACATGAAACCTCAAAAACAAAATAATATAAAAGAGGAAAGAAATATTTATTTTGTTTTAATACAAAAATGTGACACAAGGCCAGAAGGAGGGATCGGGGAATTCTGGTCTTCAATCTGTATTATCTTAAACTTAGCTATCATTACTGTCTCAAATATACTACAGTATTCCTTACACAAAACACATTCTTAGTTACTGTTCTGACTACAGCCACCATAATACCACAGAGTCTCTATGTAGTTTTAATTACGTCCCATATGTACAATTTGGCTGTGTGAAGTGTGTGGGGGGGATAAAAATAACAATATGAAAGAAAAAATTTCATGAGAACAATTACTGTGAAAGTATTTATAGAAAAGTCACAGGGATGCTATGTTAGTGATTGAAGCCGAGATGCCAGGTTAAGATCAATAACATTGCAGATTTTTTTTTTGATTTTATCAGGAATCTTTAAAAATTTCATCATCTAATAATAAATCTTTTAGAAGCAGAAAGCTGTTTTTTTCTTCCTTCAAATCTTGGCTTGCAAAAAAAAAAAAAAAATAACCTGGTCATTAAGAATCCATCAGGTATTTGATAAAAAAAAACTGTAAGTACGCGAATGTTTTGTTTGGTGTTACTTGACAATTATCGTTAAATTTCAAAGCCGGCAAAATATATTTATACATAATGTTTATTGCTCTCCGCTACAGGAATAGCAATAATCATTGAGATTGATGTTTGATAGTTTTCTCTTGGTTTCTCTTTTGTTCTTGTCACAAAAGGGAGGATTCAAAAATAAATTGTAACTTTTGTAGAAGCTTTGTGAAATAAATAGGATGAAGAAAAATTGTATCGTTTGACACCGTGGGAAATACCAGATGAGATTTATTTTAAATTATCTGAAATCAAATCGTTAATGGCCAATGATGAACGAACAACACGACAAAGAAACAATAATAAAATAAGCAGGAAAGAAAAAAGGTAAAGAACGTACTAATGAAGTCAAATTACACACACACACAAAACACACACACACACATACACACACATATATATGTATGTATAATATATATATATATATATATATATATATATATATATATATATATATATATATATATATATATATATATATATATATATATATTCAGGTGTATGGCTATGAATATGTGACGCTGGGTTTTACGCTTTTGCGATCACCAGACAAACTGGTTTATTTTTTTAAATTGGATCTATTTATGGTTTATGCTGTGGAATTACAACAGCGTATGTACGTATACCCGAAGTCAAATTACACGTCAGTCTAAATGACGGTAACGTATACGATACAGGTTCGAATCCTGTCGGAGGACGAATATTTTCAATGAAAATTTCTCGGACGTTCAGGGCGGTAAATGTTATTAATGCTGTTTATTGAAAAACAGAGCATTTACTTAAATATTTGTATCTATAAAAAATGTATAAACATAAAAAAAAGTCTTTACATATATATATATATATATATATATATATATATATATATATATATATATATATATATATATATAGTTTACGAAAAACTAGGTAATCCGTATGGGTAGACCCAAGGAGGATAAAATCCAGAGAGCTCAATGTAAATCAGAACTAATAATTTAAATAAAAATAAAACAGACCACTTTAAGGTTCCATGTAATAAATTATTTCACCACAGCCCTTTTAAAGAACCGCGGATCATCAGACTTTACTTCCAAAGATTGAAACGAATATATATATATATATATATATATATATATATATATATATATATATATATATATATATATTCAGTTGTATGGATATGAGTTTGTAACCCTGGGTTTCACGCCTTTGCGATCATCAGACAAATTGGTTTATTTTTTAAAATTGGATCTATTTACGCTTGTTTCATTATGTTTGATGTTGGAGGGGGGAATTTCGCGTCGTGTCTGTTCGGGACTGACACTCTCACACACATAGACACACATACATAGACACACACACACATACAGGTGTACACATTTTAGTTCTTTTCTTTCGTTATTTTTGTCAATATCAAGATCCTTGCTTGCATCATTTTATAAAAATCTCTTTAAGGTCAGTTTTATTTCTACATCGATAACATGGTGTAGCAACGTTTAACCTGGTCATAACCTAGATGAGTAACCGTTTGGGAATAGCGGGAACTGTAAACTTGGATACGAAGATGGTGTAATGGATAATGGCTCCGAAATTTTAATCATAGAACCGAGGTTCAATTCCAGTTGGGTTCGTTATATACACTTATGCGCAAATACCTTTGTGAAAGGGAAGGAATCTACCACTTCTCCCCAGCTATGGATTAATTAGTAATTTTTTTTATCGCTAAATCATTATTATCCAAAAAAAGAAATAACAATATATAAAATATTTTCTGGCTTTAAATAACTTCTAAAGCTTTGATAAGGAGTAGAAAATGAATCAGCCGGATATATCTGTGAGGAGACTCTCTTTTGTGAAAGGCATGAACCTTTGCTCGCATTTTTTATATCATAAAATTATGATTGATAGCACCAATTAGAACGTTTAGAAAAGGGATTTTATTATTAATGTCGAGTGCTACATTTTGGTTATGGATTTGCTTATATACCTGTTTGAAGATCCTGGATGACGTTAAAAACTATCGGTACTTCTGGATCATGTAGTATAGGAAAGCGAAAAGAAAGGACTAACTGTCTATTATAAAAGGACATAATGTATGGCCTTTAGCAAGGAAGACAGTTTAAGATACAAGTTACGAAGTGGATATTTGAAAATCTACCAACTACAGAAAATTAACTATGTGGAAATTTTCACAATTGTCATATAGGAAAGAAATGAATAACTAAAGACACTCTGGACTTATAAATATATATTTTCTGCCAGATATATAAATAGCGGTGTCAGGCTACTGACTGAAGTGATTATTCAGTGACTATTGAATGGAACTATCCTGTCGAATTAGTGTGAATTATTGTGTATCAATGATTTGGGTTTTGATTTAGGATTTACCAGATGTTAAGCCGAGCCATGGTTAATTATCTTTGGTTGACTTTTACTTCATTGATTTTGTTAAGTATTTATTTGCAGCTGTAATTAAATACTGTTTTATTTTAACATTGAAGTCTTGAGTCATACTTCATGATTAACGGCCACTATTAACGATTTGGAAAATTTGATAATTTTCATATAGAAAGGAAAGGAATAACTACCGACACTCTGGACTTATGAATATATGTTTTTCACCATGAGTATAAAAAGCGGTGTCAGGTTACTAACTGCAGTGGTTATTGAGTGTCTATTGAATGGAACTATCCAGTCGAATTATTGTGCATCAATGATTTGGGTTTTGATTTAGCGTTTACCAGATGTTAAGCCGATCCGCGCTATTAACAAGGTATTCACTGAA
>OZ038498.1:105462526-105485026 GCA_964036315.1 Acanthosepion esculentum | reverse complement strand
TCTACCGATCGGAAAATTCAAGAAATAATTAATTAATAAAAGGCACCCTCCGGTAGTATCCGAACGAGCGTCTTCTTTTACAGGTAGTCGGGATGAATTCCTTTTAAAATAAACGAAATAGGTATCAACTAAAAATAATGTTTAAAATAATAAAAATGTATCGAATTGATGGATAAAAATTCGTTATTTCTTGTTTACGTTTCGTATATGAAACTGAGCAGTTATAAATGTTTGATGATCTCGACGGGAAAGATGCGCTGAAAGGCAAAAGAGAACTTTACTTAATCATATTATATACTATAATAATATTATTAATACAATAATATTATGGAGATTAATAATATATTAATAATATTAATTAATAATATTTTATCCCCCCTGATATATGCATATATCAGTCGACAGTTTATTTTATATTATAAGCTTTTAACTTTAGTTTAATTTTTACTATTAGTGTGTAAAAATCCACCTACCAACACACACACAAACACACGCATATAAGTTTACTATATAGGAATATATGCATGAATGACTACTACAGATGAAAATACACACGCATATATATATATATATATATGCATGAATGACTACTACAGATGAAAATACACACGCATATATATATATATATATATATATATATATATATATATATATATATATATATATATATATATATATATAACAATGAACCTAAAGAGCCAGGTAAACATACCTTGGTTTCACGGATCGTCAGTGCAATCTGGCCAGATTACCCTGACGATCCGCTTAGGTCAAACCTAGGTAGCTTTGCCTGGCCCTTTAGGTTCGTGGGTAGATTTGCTCTACTTAGTGTATTGAGCACTTTGCTTAGTTACTTTTGCTTTATTCGTTTTGGAGGGTTTTTTTCTTTGGAGTCTGAGCTTGGATTCTGGACGATTGTTTTCGCCTCAATTACATGTTCTTAGTTCTTTCTTTTTTTATTCCTTATTTTTCCTTGGACATTGGTTTGTTCATTTATAAGCCAAAATACCTAAGGTTTTTCAAAACGAGTATAACTATATATATATATATATATATATATATATATATATATATATATATATATATATATATATATGTGTGTGTGTGTGTGTATATATATATATATATGTGTGTGTGTGTGTGTGTGTGTGTGTGTATTTTCATCTGTAGCAGTCATTCATGCATATATTCCTATATAGTAAGCTTGCAAAACCAAATAAAAACGTTCAATTTACAATTTAGAAAAATACTATTATTCCAAATTTTTATCATTTAAATAAAAAAAATGAATTTAAAATTTTTAACAGTGAGAATTTTTTTCTATTTTAAATTGATCCCATCCTCATTACTTTGTCAGCGTCAAACCCACTCACCTTTCGTCCTTCTCGCCAGAATGCCACAAATTGTTCTTATTATCATTATTATTATTATTATTATTTTTATTATTATTATTATTATTATTATTATTATTATTATTATTAATTCTTTTTTTTCCTATCTAATTACCCAATTATTTTAAGTCGAATTTAATCCAATTTAACTCGCCAAAATAGTCGGGATAATGGTTAGAATTATCAATTATATCCCATTCCCTCCATTGCAAGCACAAATATTTTCGTCAAATAAACCAGAATCTAAAATGATAGGGTTATGAATGACCAGTCGTTATAAAAATCAAATGTTAAAATGTCTGAGGGAAATAGATTTTGTTTTGTAGGCCCAAAAGTTGATCTCAGGCATTGCAAGTTTGATTTTCATGTATTGTGTTGCTTTCTATTTGTTTATCGTTAAATCATTACAGCATTGTTATGGGTTAATGTTATGTTATGAAAGTCACAACCCGCTTCTAATTCTATGTGAATGTATAAACGAGTTATCTGCTCTTACTTTGCAAATTGCCTAGCTTTCGGAATATTGTCATTATGAAGGCGTGTACCTTAAAAGAAATCACACACACACACATACATACATATATATATATATATATATGTGTGTGTGTGTGTGTGTGTGTGTGTGTACCGTAATTTCTCATGCATGATACGCCTTCATTCATAATACGCACACTTAAAATTGTGCTGAAAGTGTGGGAAAATGGTCCTACTCATGCATAATGCGCAGCACTTGTTTGGTATTCAAACCCTATAAATTATACCTCTCCAATTTCATTACGGCCAGTGTTTCCTACTCTTATTTAAAAAATGGTTTTAAAAATAAAATAATATTATTCTAATTTAGTTTTACGATAATTCTTATTTTATTTTACATTTGTAAATATTTTTAGGTACATGGGATTGTATTTAGCTTCCTTATGGGGTCACAATCGCCGAATGTTAGTGGCAAATTGTATGTCGTATGAAATGAAAATTTAAAAAAGATTTTTTGTAGCTGTGCATAATACGCACACCTAATTTTGCTTAATATTACGGTATACACACACACACACACACACACACACACATATATATATATATATATATATATATTTAAAGACATTTATATTATGTTTAACGTTCTTTTTATAGATACAAGTATTTAAGCAAATGCTCTGTTTTATAATAAACAGTATTAAATAACATTTACCGGCCTGAATTTGCTTAAATACTTGTATCTATAAAAAGAACGTTAAACATAATATAAATGTCTTTAAATAAATTGTCGGACAATGTCCAATTCTAAAATATATATATATATATATATATATATATATATATATATATATATATATATATATATATATATATATGTATTAGGATATTACAACAAAAATACGTGAGAATGCCTACAAAATTGCAGTCGGGTTTCAACGCATAACAATGTGTCTCTTCAGGCGATTATAAATTACTGGTGAGTGAACGGTTAATTTGGTTTCAAAAGCAAAATACATCCACATTTAAAAAAAAAAAAAAAGGCTTGGGGTCTTTAGGCTGATCAGCCAGTCGAATATAACCTACGTTAAATTCATACTAAGCGAAAGAGAAAAAATGTGTCATGACCAGGAGTTGGCATCTAACAGCAGGCCAGACATTAACTTAAAAACTGACACAGAAAGTTACATAAAATGTACACATGATAGACAACCAAATTTCATAAGAAATAAAAGCGGGGGTGAATAGAAAGGTAATTTAACCGAATTCCAAACTAGTTATATAATTTGTGCATTCCCTACGTAAACTTTTTTTGTAGTTGATAAATAAGAGGCCTCTTTAAAAATCTAGTAAATAATCTAAATATATAGAATTATATGGTAAATAATATGCAACCGTTAAATCAATACAAAATGTTAATAATATCAACCAATCAATGTAAAATGTCAACAATACTAACTAAATATCAATACATCCTTATAAGATGTTAATAATACCACCAGGCACATCAATACAGTGATTCTTACATATTATTGTTGTAATATCCTGAAATATTTAATATTGCTCTACTATGTAATAAGCCCATTTTTTAAATTAAAAGTACTCTATTTTTTTCTCATCTTACCTGTATATATATATATATATATATATCGCCTGACGATTGCACTAGCATGAAACAGACTGTCGCCTCTAAGTGCTGACTTCCTTGTCCACTTTTATATATATATATATATATGTGTGTGTGTGTGTGTGTGTGTGTGTGTGTGTCTGTGATAAAATATAGTTTATGGTAAGCTATATTCATGGGTTAATGTGCTCAAAATCAGGGATAGAGCATATGGGAATATAAATGTGGATATTACAGTCAACTCCCAAAGGCAACAGTCTCTTTCATACTAAACGCAATCGTCAGGCCATTTACTGATATATATATATATATATATATATATATATATATATATATATACACACACACACACACACACACACACACACACACACACACACACACACATACATATATATATATATGCGTGTTTGTGCGCATTTGGGAAGCTATATTTATTTTATACAAGTTTTATTGAAGACCACTGACAACTCACTGCGATTAAGTTTTATTTTTCAATTTTTCTCGCATCCGTACAAGAATTTCTTTTCTGGACATGAAGTATTTAAAAACTGTCCAAATATTTTTCGGCTATTCTATTAGCCATTATCAAGGATGTTTTTTTAACTGAATATGTAGCTTTTATATATATATATATATATATATATATATATATATATATATAGGGTTAGGAATTATTTTTCAAAGGCGGCCAGCACATTGTGGCCATGTTCATCGTTCATACTGTTGATTGTTGGCCTTTTCTTATTAATGCTTCCATTATTTTTAGCCATTTCGTACAAGGGGATGAGGCTATTACGGTCGTGTTTTTCCTCAAGTATCTTGAGTTTGCTAGGCTTCCAAGTGTATTTCATATATATATATATATATATATATATATATATATATATATATATATATATATATATATATATATATATATTAATTTAAAGAAAACTAGACAACTTTAAGGTTCCATGGTTATAATTTATTTCCCAAGGGAGTTTCTTTTTCACTGGATCATCAGACCTCACTTCCAAGGATGAAAAAGTGAATTTAAACTTACACTTTTGAAGGGTATTATTAAGCTGATGTAAGGTGATATAGTGAGTTGTGAGAGACAGTGTGACAGACATGGTCGAAATTAGGGAGAGAAGTCAGAGAAGAAAGCATTTTAAATTTATTTTTATTACAATACTAAATAGCGAGGAAGTGCGGGTAAGGATCAGACATTGACCTATTTAATAGGTCAACTAACCGGAAACCATATGAAGAGAAAAAAAGGGGAGAAGTAAAGATGTAAGAAATAAGAGATGAATTAGGGTTTTGAAGGAAAGAGAGAGGGATATAAATTTGGAGAGGGAAATGAAGAAAATTGACATATGCAGGCATATAGCTGTCAATATATATATATATATATATATATATATATATATATATATATATATATATATATATATTACATGAATCATTCATACAAAAAGTAGATTAGTAAAGTTAATGATATAAATGGCGAAAAACTACGAATCCACTCGATGAATGTTATGATCCTTGTTTTTAATAATTACTGAGGATGGCTGTATGTACAGCCGAAAGATCTAGCAGATTAAAAAAAGACCTTATACAACTTGAAGTTATTAAAAACAATGATCATAACATTCATCGAAAGGTTCGTGGGTTAATGTAACTTTAAAAAATTTGTTTGCAAAGATGTTTTTCGCTATTTATATCATTAACTTTACTAATCTACTTTTTGTATGAATGATTCATTGTAATATAAAATGAACTGCACCACATAATTGATATATATATATATATATATATATATATATATATATATATATATATATGCAAGCAAATATGTAGATATAGATCAGACAATATATGGAAAAACAAAAAATCCGAATATGCAAGTTTACTGTTTTTAATGTTGTTGCAATGTCGACGTCAGACGTTTCGGTCTAGTAGACCTTCTTCAGGACATAGTTATTAAAACATAATTAAAATTAGACGATATTCAAGTCAACATGAAAAGATGATAGACATAAGAATAATCAAAACAAAATGACTGAATTTTAAGATCAGCGAAACAGTCGACATTAAAACATTAAAAACAGTAAACTTACATATTCGGATTTTTTGTTTTTCCATATTTTTTCTCATATATATATATATATATATATATATATATATATATATATTAGTGAATATACATAATATCCCACGTTGATAACACGCAATCTTCAGGTGCAAAATACTCACTGAAGGTTAAGCATTTTAAATTCATTCTGAAAGCACCGGCTTAAAAACATTAATCCTGATTAAAATAGATTTTACGAAGATCAATATAATATGTAACACCTATTAATATTTATAGCAGCCATTATTAATAACATTTTTATATATCTATACAGATATATAATTCCATATTATAGATCGTACTCGATTAATTTTGGACATGCGAATATGTAATTTCACCAGTTACGTTCCAAAATGCATTTGATATACAGTCTTAACCTGTAACTATGTTATCATCGTGAGAGTTAAATTTATTCCATATATATATATATATATCGCCTGACGATTGCCCTAGCATGAAACAGACTGTCGCCTCTAAGTGCTGACTTTCATGTCCACTTTTATATTTACACACGCTCTATCTCTGATATTGAGCACTTTACCCCATAAATATAGCACACTTTAAGACTATATTTCTGCATATATATATATATATATATATATATATATATATATATATATATATATATATATATATATATATATTTCATTAAAAACGACTGACAAGGTGCTTGTATTTAGTTTTTTATATAATTTCTCGTGCGATCTAATTATATAAAAAAAGTAAATAAAAGCACCTTGTCAGTCGTTTTTAATGAAATGTGCTTGAAAGAAGGATTGCTGCCTAAATACACAAATATATATATATATATATATATATATATATAGCATAAAGAGAAGCCACGTATACTTTCTTAATATGTATATAATATAGAAAAAAACAACTGAAAAGTTGCAAATTTAAAAAAATTGAATGTTTTTTGTGAAAGTATTTATTTATATTTGATATATATATATATTTGATATTTCAGATCGACAGTTTTCAGAAGTTTGTTTACATTAAGTAGCGTCCGTCGCGAGACGCGGACGTCACGTGATATGGTTATGCAACTGTGTTTGAATATTTCTAACGTAAATCTAACTGTAGTAATATTTTAGATGTTGTTTAAAAAAATTTTTTTAACTATATCTAACAAAAATTTTTTGTTTAACTATTGAAATATTTATACAGATTTAAAATTCCCAAGTCTTTATTTAACCCTAGTTTATGTGTATTTAATTTTAAAATCCAGTATTTTTCTTTTTTTCTGCGTGTGTATGTGGAACTGAAATCAGAATCTATCAATAAACATTTACAGTTGTCTAATGAGTGTCCTGGTTGATTAAAATGTTCAGCTATGGAGGAATAAGGATTGTTTTGACGTATGGTTAGTTAATGATTGTTGAAGCGAAATCTAAAATTATTTCCAGATTCACCAATATAAACACTATTGGGAAATATTGTGCAGAATAAATAGTAGATTATGTTATGGCTATCACGGGTGAGGCGAGGTGGGTGTATCTTGATATTGGTGTTGGGTACAGAAAATACACTATCGATTGTTAAGTGTTTCATATCAAATATATATATATATATATATATATAAATATAAATAAATACTTTCGCAAAAAAAACATTCAATTTTTTTAATTTGCAACTTTTCAGTTGTTTATATATATATATATATATATATATATATATATATATATATATATATATATATATATATATTTATAACTGTTATACAAATAAAAATAATAATAAAAAAACATTAATAAAAGATAATATACTACGTTACTTAAAACACCAAAAGCCAAAAATATGTAGTGTAACAAATAAATAACAACAAGTATAATAAATCGATCTAAATACATCCAAATATATAAATAAACTAACAACCGATTACGATAAACTAGCCGTTTAAAAAAACAAAAAAAACAAATAAAGATAACCAACCTAAATAGATAAATTAAAAACTGTTCCCACCTAAATAATAGTCAGAAAAAACCACAACCTCACACCCCAAAATTCAACAAACAGATTTAATCAATGACAAATAAACAAATATATAAGATAAAAAATAAAAATGAAAATAAATAAAAACAAGCAAAACAATTTGACCCAAATAAATAATCGAATAAGCGACTTCCGGTAAATGACTGCCATTATAGACTACCAACAATAAGCTATATAAACAAATTTTTAACCAAAAACACCGATCAAAATAAATAAATAAATATATAAGATAAAAAATAAAAATAAAAATAAAAAACAAACAAAAAACAAGCAAAATAATTTGACATAAATAAATAAACAAATAAGCGACTTCTGGTAAAAGTAACCGCCAAAATGGACTACCCATAATGCACCACTGACCCTTATATAAATAGCCGAGAAAAATAACAGCACTAGTCGCCTGACGATTGCACTAGCATGAAACAGACTGTCGCCTGTAAGTGCTGACTTCCATGTCCACTTTTATATTTAGACACGCTCTATCTCTGATATTGAGCACTTTATCCCATAAATATAGCACACTTTAAGACTATATTTCTGCATATATATATATATATATATATATATATATATATATATATCGAGAAAACATTTCGACTCCATTATCCACATCATTTCATACTCAACGCAAGAAAACGAGCTTACAAAATACACAAGTCACGAAAGCCAGACACCACCAGTAGCACATCTAATAAGGACAACACAAAATTCATAATTCTATCTTATGACACTCTTTCTACAAAACTTGTTAATGAACCGGTTTTCCCTAATACTAGGATATTTACTGCAACATCCAAAATAATCGGTGATATAATTAGAATGAAAAAATAATCCAACACCACATTTGATATCGGTACTTATCAAATAAATTTCTTACAATATGTAAGAATTTATATCGGAGAGACATAACGAATTCTAACAGCCCGTATCTATGAAAATAAAAGATATTTACGTTTAGATAACCGTTCAAGCTCTTTTCTAATACATAAGAACAAAACTTGCATTAACTTAGATTTTACTAATGCCACCTTAATTAAAAAAGAACTTAATACTTTACATAAAACCTACTTCGAGGGTCTCCTAATAAAAATATAACCAATTATAAAAACACATCAAAAACATTAAATTACGTTCCGAAAATTTCATCAGCAGTTAGTTTAGGATTAAGGCTCCAAGTTCTGTGGATGAAATATAGTTTCATGAATTTGGTGACTCTCCCAGCCCCGAGCTCTACCTATTCTTATTTTACTCTCACTCATAAGCCGATAGTTGCGTTAGCTTTGTTGAATAAAACCGACATTCCGGCTTCACCGATGCCAGTGTATAGTCTCCATAGGATTGATTCAGGTTTCTCAAAATCGTACGATTTGGGATTAACGGTAAAGTCTAGTGAGAACCCTTATGTACGTTGTGTGCCACAGGCATGATTGCGTAGTTCCTGTTTGTGGCTGTGGTAAACCATTGTCTCTTTTCGACCGAGTACTTTCGAATTCAGGCTGGAATAAGAACTCCGTCAATAAAATGCACAACACTTTTGGTAACTCTAACAAGAGATTTATTGAATATAAAGAAAAAAAACAGGTTGAATAAAATGTTTTTATTATCTAATGCAACATCAAGTTCTTCACTGCATGATGGTGATTTAGGAATTGTAGTCGTAACCGCTAAATTAATAGCCAGTCAGTCGATACTCCCTCAATTCTTCTGTCATGCTTGTGCATGTGTGTTCTCCAAGGTCACCGAAATGCAGATGTGTTTATCCTATCTGAAAACTCAACCGATTTTCCCTCCCGCCCTGTGTCTGGGAAGTCTGTGCTTTTATCGAAAACTCTCCCGCCCCAAATTTGACATTGATGTATCTCCATTTATCTCCAGCTGGTGATCTTAATCTGAGGAAATATTAAGATATTTCTTTTGTATGTTTAAAAACTTCCGAGATATCTTTCTTTAATAATAATTGGTTTCTTGGGCGATCAACGTAAACAAATCCCAAATCTTGGGGCTTAACATAAAACGTATGTTTTGTTCCTTTGTCTAAAATAATTTACATCATCATTTTCTGTGACCACAGACATTTTCTGCAGATATCGTAGCGTAAATAAACTTCGACATTTTAGTTACTCAGAACTCAAGAAAATCGGATAACACGTTAACCACGCCTTTTTCTCATCGGTGGCTGGTGAATAAGGATGGGTATCTTGGTTTTGCTCAATTTCACTGAATCTTGGCCAGTTGAATCTGTTTAATTCTCCTTGGAAATCAACCATTCAAGCTACTCTCCTAAGAAGTTTAATAATTATTATCCAAATAGTAGTCCCTGCAAATCACTATCGAGTAATTTCATTAATTTAAACGCTTAAAAAGAGGCTGTGTCCTCTTACATGTACACTGGGATTCAGTGGAAACAAGGCGTGCAATAACTAAAAATAATAAATGGGCAGTGGAACGAGAATAGTATATATATATATATATATATATATATATATATATATATATATATATATATTCACGAAGCATGTTTTTACGTTAAGATGAGACAGTAACGCATATATAAACATACATAGATCTATACATAATTGCATTACATCTATATATATGTCACAATATAAATATATATAAACGCCAAATATATATCTATCGATCTATCTATTCATTATTTCTCTCTCTCTCTATCATCTGTCTGTTCATTATCTAACTTTGTTCATATCTATATATCTATATATCTATCTATCTCAGACAATTCATTGTTTATATATATATATATATATATATATATATATATATATATATATCAGTCTGTTCATTATCTAAATCTGTTCATATCTATCTATCTATCTATCTTAGTCTTTTCATTATCTATCTATCTATCTATCTATCTATCTATCTATCTATCTATCTATCTATCTCTGTCCTTTCATATCTGTTTACCTATATTTCTATCTATTTCAGTCCTTTCATATCTATCTATCTATCTATCTATCTATCTATCTATCTATCTATCTATCTATCTCAGGCTATTCATTGTATATATATATATATATATATATATCAGTCTGTTCATTATCTAAGTCTGGTCATATCTATCTATCTATCTATCTATCTATCTATCTATCTATCTATCTATCTATCTATCTATCTATCTATCTCAGCCTTTTCAATATCTATCTATCTATCTATCTATCTATCTATCTCAGTCCTTTCATATCTGTTTATCTATCTTTCTATCTATTTCAGTCCTTTCATATCTATCTATCTATCTATCTATCTATCTATCTATCTATCTATCTATCTATCTATCTATCTATGCATACATATGTGTCTGTGTGTATGTGTGTTTGTGTCTGGATATATACTCACTTATTTCAACAAACTTCAAAGAACTTTTTTCTCAAATAATTACCACGGAAATAATAACTACGTAAATGTTCATATGTAAAAGCATAATTAAATACCTATATATCTGCATGCAAGTAAATCATATGTGTGTGTGTGTGTGTGTGTATGCGTGTGTTTGTGTATGTTTGTGTGCCTGTGTTTGTGTGTGTCTTTGTCTTTGTTTGTATAAGAAATCCTTTGATGATATTTGGAATCAGGTAAAACTGAAAAAATATCTCAAAACTATCAAATGCTTCTGAAAAATCTGAAGATTTTCAAAACATCGACAATTAACATAAACATTATTTCAAATATATATTGTTCTGGAGTATATAACAATAATATTTTAAACCGTCCCAAAATATTGAATTTTCAATTCTGTCTTTGATGAAAAATTTATTCGACTGTGAATATAAAGACCAGAATCTGAAAATATCTGCCATTAGCGGCCCACGGATTATGAAATTTGGGTTTGGGGGCAACTCAGATTAGTCCTAGATACTTTTAGCCGCATCACGTTGAAACACCGTATTCTGTACAATCAAAGAGGTTATGCAACGTCGAGTTTGGTCAGTACCTAGATGGGTGACCGAAGATGATCACAGAAAATGATGATCTAAATTATTTTAGGAAAAGGACCAAAACATCCGTTTCATGTTAAGCCCAAAGATTTGTTTACATTGATCGCCCAAGAACCCAATTATTATTAAAGAAAGATATCTCGTGAGATTTTAAACACACAAAAGAAATATCTTAAGATCGCCTCAGATTAAGATCACCACGTGGGGAATAATGGAGATACATTCAAGGTGCTGTAATCTTGAATATGCAGCTGATATAATGGATAATGGCTCGTATTTGTCAGTTGGAGAGCCGAGTTTCAATTCCGGTTGGGTTTGTTATATACACTTACGGGCATGTACTCTTGGGAAATGTATGAATCCACCTTTTCTATCCCCAGCTATAAGTTAATTTATCTGATAAATTGTTGTGTATAAATTCCCTTTTTGTGTTCATATATATATATATATATATTTTTTTTTTTCAATTTCTGCAAGTTTCCCCTATGTTTTGTGAAGAACAGTTCAAGCAATTTATTTTATATGTACCAGTTTCAGAATTATTATTGCTCTGGTTATTTTAGGTCCTGATCCATAATAATTTTGGATGTGGTTGTAATTATTTTGATGTTGTTTACATTGGATAAATTGTTTTGACAAAGTGGAAAACGTTTTCGTTTGACGCGTTTCGTCCTTCATCTGACTAAATCTGTTTTGTTAGTGCGACTATAAATGCACTCGAACGAGAGATGCTGGGAATTTTAGAATTTTTATTGTCTATTTTCACAGTAATTATTCTGATGAATTTTCTTTGGTATCTTGTGATACTAGCTCGTCTTGCTATCATAATTTAATTGCTGAATTTGTTGCAATCGTCATCTTCTATCTCTTTTAAGCCTGTTCTTTTACTGTTCACTGTATTTTTTTCGCTTTTACTAACCCCTTGAAATTTAGTGTTTGAGGTAAAATGATTAAAAAAATAGACAGTGATATTGATCTGTCTCTTGATTATGTAAATACTATGTAGATAACTTTAAGCAACGTGGGAGTTGCAAGAAAAAAACAATGAGGAAAAGGGGTTTAGAAAATTTAACACTCAAAGGATATATTGAAGGCAAGAGAAGTAGAAGAAAACAGCAAGTGGTTGAATAGATGCCCTAACACTGTTAAAGAATGATGGTAAAATATCGAAGGTTACACCAACAAAAGGAAGAAAGCTGTGGAGAGCCCTGATTGCCTATGTCCTAAAATTAAATGATAATGTTAATCTTCAAATAAGTTATGTTTCAATAAATGTATCGTTCAAGTCGCTTATTGAAGCCATGGTTCCTAACTAAATGTTTTGCAGTAAAATAGTTTAAAATCCTATTCGTAGGGTGGTTTTTCACTTAGTATATATACGAGGGTCATTCAATAAATAAGGTGAATTTTTGGTATAAGGTCTTCTAATACATTAGAAGCTTACTCTTTTTTATTTATTTATTTTCTTTTGTTTTACTTCTTTTTCACATGAATTTAATTTCTTTTGCAGATTAAAAAAAAAACTTTGAGAGTTTTGGCGATTAACAAAGATGGCCGACCAAGAAGCATGCTCCAGGATTGAACAGCGGTCAGTTATCAAGTTTTTGTTTGATGAAGGGTGCAAACCAGTTCAAATTCATAGGAGAATGTCAACTGTGTATGGTGCCACATGTTTCAGCCAAAAAAAATGTCTACAAGTGGGCTAAATTGTTTAAAGAAGGACGGAGCAGTGTTGAGGATGAAGACAGGCCTGGGAGGCCTACAGAAGTGAGGTCTCCTGAGGTGATCGAATCAGCCAATGACCTCATTCAGTCTGACAGAAGGGTGACAGTAGATGACATTGCAAGGACTTTGAAAGACATAAAGAACAAACGCAGGAGTCATCAGTCAGAAGGAGTCATCTTGCATCATGACAACGCAAGGCCTTACACAGCAGCCCAAATGGTGCAGACCATCAACGAGCTGGGCTGGGAACTGCTCCCTCATCCCCCTTACAGCCCAGACCTTGTCCCTTCAGACTTTCACCTGTTTGGTCCCTTGAAAGCGTTCACGAGAGACACGAAGTTTAAAAGTGACGATGAAGTCAAAAGTGTTGTGAGCGACTGGCTGAGACATCAGTCCAAAGATTTTTACGCTGAGAGAATACGGAAGCTTGTGCACAGATGGGAAAAGTGTGTGACAGTGCTGGGAGACGACGTTGAAAATAAAAAAAAGTAAGCTTCTATCTGTATTAGAAGTCCTTATACCGAAAGATTCACCTTATTTATTGAATGACCCTCGTATATATTGGTTGGTTGATTGTTTAGCGGCATATCAACACCTCTATGGGTTATTTAATGCCGAAATCTAAATGTTTTGAACGCAATTGTATACTTTCAGCCACAGTTAAAATGTATTGTTGGTAATTTACTATAGTTATTGTTAGTAAGTTTTATAAAAATCTATTGCTGGTATTTTTACTATAAAAATGTATTTTGATACTTTCATTGTTTTTTGTTTGAAGTTTCACTATTTGCCCATATCTGTCAACCCTAACCTCCGGGTTGACTTGTGAACAGCAGCAATTAAGAGGTGGTTCCACGCTCCTCAAAGCCTCCCGATCAGAAGCCTTGTTACCGGATGTAGTTTATCGTCATACCCAGGACGAAGTATATATATTCTTCTTATCATGATTGAACATGTATAGGAAAAAGCAAAGTCATTTGTGTGTTTCTTTCTATAGATATCTTCATTCATATCATTGTCAGCGCGTTTTGCACCTCTCTGTGGTCACTACTCTCCTATATTTCACAAGTGTGGCTCAGTGTGTTATTTGAGGCACAAAATTGCAATGGCAAAGGTCGAGTTTAATGTGGGATTTCAGGGAAAAAAAAACCTTTTCGGGACTCGTCAGGTGACAGGTAATGACCCCTTCTCTCTCCAGAAGGAGAGGTACTGACTGGGAAATCCCACCTTGAAGCTAAGGTCATATATTGTTTGCAACTTCCCCAACCAATTGGACAGATTGTAGACAAGCAAGAGTCCGGTGTTGGGCAATCGGGGTGGGGGTAGAGATTGGCATCGTATTCCATCAAGACAACACCAGACATGACGTCTTTTTGCAAACCCACCAAACCTCGGTCATGCTGACCTAATCTCGCACGTCCAAATTTCCACGTATTTTGCTCCTTTCAAAATCCTCTTAATGGAAAGAACCCTATTTCGCGTGGGTATATCTTTATCCCTCTTACACGTCTTATGCTTATTTTGGGTGTTATCTTAACTACGCTTTGGTCGATTTATTCTCAGGACTTCTTATATGCTCGGCATACCCAGGACTAAGTATATATATTCTTATTATTATGATTGGACATGTGTAGGAAAAAGCAAAGTCATTTGTGTGTTTCTTTCTATAGATATTTTCATCCATATCATTGTCAGCGACTTTTGCACCTCGCTGTGGTCACCACTCCCCTATATTTCACAGTTGTGGGCTCACTGTGATATTTGAGGCACAATAGTGCAAGTGCTTGCCGGTTCCTTTCGCACCGGTGATCTTATGGTTTCCCCGTCCCTCTTCTCAAAACTGGATTTGTTTTTGAAGTTTCATTCTTCTAGGCTATGTCTACGAAGCAGCAGGTCGTTTGAATTCAGTTTGCGTCTGGTTGTCACCTGTGTGAGAATTGGTCAGAAGTACATACATACACAAAACTATATATAAGTACAATGGGCAAAACAATTCCACAAATGCTATCACCGTTCCTCAATCTCAGGTAAGCAAATCCTCTCACCAAAAACGAGTCTCCCTTTGAATGAGTGTACCATACTTTTAGGCAGCGTTCGCTCAGCCAATGAGCGCATAGAACCAACTAATAAAATTAGTTACAAGCAACATCACTATCTCTGTCCGCATGAACAGCTGCCCGATTCATCTTCATCCAAAAGCTCGCGAATTCGCTGTCTCCACAAAACATCCACTGGCCCTTTTCGGTCGCCGAGGTAAGTCTCCGCTACACCATCCAAGGCAATAGGACCCTGTCTGCCCTGATATTTTACCCATAGCGGGAGGGAGAAAAATGGGCCCGGTTTATAGAGATTAGAATAAAGCAACAAAGAAAGGTTTCATATCACTGTCTCTTGAATGAGGATTAGACGATAGGGAGCGTCACCAGATATTAATGGAAACGGCATCCATTATTCACGTGTACGTATGCATATATCAAGGGGAGAAGTTGTGAATACAACATTCTATAAAATACAGAATTACCTTTATTGAAATGGTTTCTGACAATATGTGGCTCTTGTTGCTGGAAATGAGCTGAACCATTTCTTTTTGCTTTTCGAAGAAAAGTTAGACTGGACATTTGAAGAAGGCTGTTAGTAGTCGGCTGAAATATTACGGCAACAACAAATGCCTTCTGTTGAGTTAGATTTCGACTGGATCAGTCGAACTGTAACCGTGCGTCGAATTGAAAACTGTTGTTGATTTCGGTGGTATAAACAGTGTTATATTCTCGATGGTGGCGCTTCTTGATGTGGGGTTGGGTCTTTGATGCGTGTTTAAAGGTATGTGCGAAATCTCAACGGGACACGCGTCCTGGGTCTGACGATAAATTACATCCGGCGGCTTGTCCTTTAATCGTGAGACACGAAGGGGCGTGCAACCACCAAGTGGTTCTGATCCCATCCCCCCCCGTTCCCGGGTCGTAGCACCCCTTAGGGTCCCAGCTATGGGAAAATAGTGAATACCCAAGCAAAAATCAACAGTACATTTTTTTATAATAATAAATTTTTCAATATCAAAATCGCAATCAACGCAACAATTAAACATACAAAAATACATTTTATAGTAATATGACCAACAATACATTTTATGAACAACAAACAATATATCTTAAAATTTATACTTTTACCTTGAATATCTGTCTATATTTCTGAGATGAGGTATTATGTACACTATTTACATTATTCGGAATATTGTCCTCATCTTCGTCGCCATATTTATTACAACGTTTCGGCTTTTCAGTATCTGTCGATATTTCTGAGATGAGGTATTATGTACACTATTTACATTATTCGGACTATTGTCCTCATCTTTCTCGCCATATTTATCACAAGGTTTCGCCCTTTCAGTATCTGTCTATGTTTCTGAGACGAGGTATTATGTACACTATTTACATTATTCGGACTATTGTCCTCATCTTCGTCGCCATATTTATTACAACGTCTCGGCCTTTCAGTATCTGTCTATGTTTCTGAGATGAGGTATTATGTACACTATTTATATTATTCGGACTATTGTCCTCATCTTTGTTGCCATATTTTTTACAACGTTTCGGCCGGTGTACGCTCCGGCCATCTTCAAGGACATATGGCACAGTGGATAAAGGCGTTGGTTAGATCCAGTGACAGGACCCAAAGAGTATGAGTTTAATAACCGGTTAAGGTAGTGGAGAACTTGGATAAGGAAATTAACAGGAGATAACTGACACCCATTAAAAACATGGCAAGTCGAACTAGAACAGTCTACCCCAGTGAGCGAAATACAGATTTCAGTTCGACATTCCAACCACCTGAAGGAGGCCGGAGCGTACTAGGGCCGAAACGTTGTAATAAATATAGCGACAATCATGAGGACAATTGTCCGAATAATGTAAATACATAGTATAAAATTATTTACAAAATAACTGTATATTTAGTTGAAAGCATAAAATTGCGTTCAAAATATTTAGACTTGGATATTAAATAACCCATAGAGGTGTTGATATGCCGGTAAACAAAATCAACCAACCAAGCAGCCAAGCAGTTAATAGGACATGTCTTCCCTGTATGTGTATGTCGATTTGTGAGAAAAGGTAGCAGCAGATTTTGCGTCTGCTATGAAGGTTTTTTTAACTGCTTTTCTTCCCAGGTCCATCTGTTCCGGAGTGGTAGCACCTGTTAGGGTCCAAGCTATGGACAAATAGGGAATACTTAAGCTAAAATGAACAGTGCATTTTTTTTATGATAACAATAATTTTTTAGTAGCAAAATCTCAATCAACATAGCACTAAAACATATAAAAATACATTTTTATACTAAAATTACCAACAATATATTTTATGATCTAAAACCTATATATATCTAAAAAATATACCTTTACCTTGAAGTCATGTACAAAATATCTGTATATTTAGTTGAAAGCATAAAATTGCGTTCAAAATACTAAGATTCGAATATTAAATAACCCATAGAGGTGTTGATATGCCGGTAAACAAAATCAACCAGCCAACCAGCCAACCAGTGAATAGGATATGTCTTGTGAGTGAGATGTATTTTTTTTTCTGTGTGTCTATGTCGATTTGTGAGAAAACATGGCAGCAGAATGTGAAAAACAAACGTCCAATGACCAGGAAGAAGAAAATTTAGATTGAACATAAAAGAAACGGAATGATGGGAAATATTAAGTAAATAAGGGAGGGGGCGGGGCTAGGCGCGTTTTCTGACTTAAAGAAAGGCCAAATTGCTAAATTTTCAGGAGAATAATTTTCAAATTCGAATTGGGTGAAAAAGGTTCATAGAAATTCTTCTGCACAGTTTCATCGGATCAAATATTGACGACAGAATTCCGCGTTGAAAAGTTTCTTTTGATCCCTATTTTTTATTTTTAAAGCAGCGACCTTTAAGCGCACATGCCACGTTTAGCGTTCACTTCAAGAGTTCCTGTTAGCGAGAAAAGGTCAAAGTGAAGATTCAATTTTAGTCGGCCTGTAATATTATTTTCGCGCGCGCGCTAAAAAATGACTCAGCCTAAATCGCCATTCTACCCTCAGTTGACACGTAACCAGGACAACGTCTCTTTGCAGTGGCAAGGATCTAAAGATTATCTCGTGTGGGTCATCTCTATCCCTAATACACGCCTTATTACTCATGCTTGTTTTGGGTGTTATCTTAACTACGCTATGGTCGATTTATTCTCAGGTCTTCTTATATGCTTGTCCTGGGTAAGACGTTAAACTACATCCGCGTCCCGGGTAAGACGTTAAACTACGTCCGCGTCCTGGGTAAGATGTTAAACTACGTCCAGCAGCAAGGCCTCTGATCAGGAGGTTTTGAGGAGCGTGGAACCACCTCTTAATTGCTGGTGTTCCCAGGTCCACCCTGACCCGTGGTGGTAGCACCTGTTAAGGTCACAGCTATGGGCAAATAATTAACTATTACCAGCAAGAATTTTGGAAAAGAATTATGAACAGCAATACAATTTTGAAGGAAAAATATTACCAGAAACAGATTTTTAACGAAACAAAATATTACCAGCAATAAAAAATGTTGTCGTCATTAAATAACCGATTGAGGTTGATATGCCGTAAAACAAAATAAACCCAACCAATCTAAACCAAAGAATACATATTCTATTCATACGAATCTATCCTAAAAATGTTGTCGGCATTAAATAACCCATTGAGGTTGATATGCCGTAAAACAAAATAAACCCAACCAATCTAAACCAAAGAATACATATTCTATTCATACGAATCTATCCTAAAAATGTTGTCGGCATTAAATAACCCATTGAGGTGTTGATAAGCCGTAAAACAAAATAAACCAAACAAATATAAACCAAAGAATAAACCAAAGACGTCTTTTTGCAAACCCAGCACACCTCGGTCATGCTTACCTAACCTCGCACGTCCAAATTACCACTTATTTCCCTCCTTTCAAAATCCCCTTAATGGAAAGAACCCTATTTCTGTGAAAGCTTGTAACAACCGCTTAAACCAGTTTATCCCTCAGAAAGATGCCAATTTACGAGAGGATGGAATAATGAAGCTGCTTCAAAGATGGTTCAATGGTAGTGGAACAAAATGGCAGATAAGTGGTTGAATAAATCTATGGAGAAATATCTAAATATTGTCTTTGAGATTCACTTAAAAAACGCCACAAGCCTTTGTTCGGCTCCAATATTATCAAATAATAAGACAACTAATTTATCGCACCCTTATCGGTGTTTTACTGATTCCAGGCGGCCATCGGCTTTCTTATTTGGGAAAAGGCGAGTTTAGACGATCATATTCAGTTGCGGTTGTATGGAACGTGTCTGAGATAACCCAATCATCAACCTGTTTATTTATGTTCTCTTTTTAAACGTCCACCGTCTCCGGTTTTATTATGAGTTACTGGTTAAGCGCTCTCATAAATCGACAACAAATCTCTTTCAGTTTTGCTCTATCAACACAAATTAGCCAACTCGAGTGCTTATCATTTTTCTGTCTTCTCTTTTGGCCAGGAATTAAAATTCTATTCGCAGGTAAATATTTCGTTACCAATGCTACTTTGGAGAGTGTAAATCCAACTGGCAAATCCGTTAGATATTGTGAAGTGGCAGGAGGATTCCATATTAAACAAGAAAGAAGAAAAGAAGAATAAGAAGATGAGAAAAGGAAGAAGGAAAGGATATAAGAATTAAGCGGAAGAAGACGAAAAGAAGTCGGAGAGAAAGAAAGAGAAACAGGAAGGAAAGAAAAAATAAGTATTGACGAAAATAGAAATTAATAAATAAAAAAAAAGAAAAAAGAACCACAAAACGAAAAAGAAAAAACAGGAAGAGACAGGAAAACTCGAAAAAAAAGAAGCAAATAATAATGCAATTTATTTCGTTATCTACTGTGTCGCTCCTTAATCAGTCATTTTGGGATTTTTATTTCAGAAAATGATCTATAAAATTATTTTAATAGAATTTAAAATGGAGATTTTATAAATAGTTATTATCTCCCTTTGTTTTCGCATCTGTAATAAAGCCAATCAGTTATGTACATATGCGTGATACACACTTAGGCGATCATGTATCTTTCGATACATGACTGACGAGGCAGTTTTTTTTCCTACAATAGGTTGCTATTTCTTTTTGCGGTAGACCAGTTGCCATCCAAATCTATAGAGCCAGCTTTATCCTGCTATTGCGGGGGGAGAAGAAGAGGATTCATACCTTTCCCAAGGGTATTAGCACGTAAGTGAATGTAATGGATTCGACTGGAATTCGAACTCGGCTCTCCGATTCCTCAATCCGAGCCGCTATCCATTACTCCACTGCGCCTTAATAATTTCTTCTTCTTTCATCTCAGTAACCCCCTTTGTCTTTTTGTGGCTTTACTGCCTTGAATGGGGTGAAATGATTAAAAAAATATAGATAAGTCTCTGGAAATAGAATTTACAAGAATCGGGCATTTAAACATAATCATTAGTTTTAGGCGCACCTGGAGTCATGAGAGAAAACTGATACATGAATCAGGAAAGCCATACTTATTTGAAATATAAATGATCTGTGGAATGCGTAAGAACAACAAGGCAGTAGCTTCACTCACCTGGCACAGAAAGAGTACAGACGACGCTAACCACAAAGTAGCCGTCAGAATACATTGGAAACTCTGCCATTGATCAGAGAAGTGGTACGAGCATCTATCACCGTCAGTAAATGAGAAAGATCGAGTTGAGCTTATATGGGATACGACCATCTTGACTGAGAAGCGCTTGGAGAGAAATCGCCCTGACATTACGGAGAATAAATCAAGCAACAGCCCAAGTTATCCCGGTTGTGGTCAGGATACACAGAACTATTTCCAGGAGCCGTTCGGCTTCGCAGGACGCATTGAGGATACCTGATCTCATTGTGGTAGCACCCCTCGGAACGGCTCATATGCCAACGAAAGCGTTACGTCTCTGATTTGCGTGTAGGAGCTGAGATATGACCCTCATCACCCAGCCGAAATCTCAAATAATAATAATCATCTCACGAAGTTTACTTGTATAGTTTTGTCTGTAATGCCTATAACTATTTTATGTTGCAATGGAGATGCTTCGAGATATTTCTTTTGCATTGGCAATATCAGGTACAATGTCTTTGTTATGACAATGGCGAATTGTGAAAATATTGCTAGAACGACACCGTTGCAGAACTGTGTAACCATAATAATGCAAGTGAAGCTCATGTGCGATACGACCATCGTGACTGACAAGCGCTTGGAGAGAAATCGCCCTGACATTAAACTGGGAGTGCAAAGGTGCATTATTTTCTGTGCGGAGTAATTTATTGGATACCAGATACGTATCGTAGATTTGAGTTCGGATCCCAGTTGAGTTGGTTACATTTCCTTTCATGCAAATATCCTCTGGAAAGAATCCCAGTACGTGGACCCGCCAATATAACAAAGAGTGTTCGGATTTATTGGAAATGGTCCCGATAGAATCTTTGAAAGGATTCCTGACAGTCCATACCTTTAAGAAATATAAGGAAAAAAAAAACATTACGATCGCAAGTACAGTTCACACATTATGAAGACCTTTATCTACGTGAAATGTATGTGATTTTAGGGTTTGTTTTTTTATAAAACTAATCGATGAAAAATATCATGATGCCATTTCTGACCTTAGGTCTCTGGTTGTGACCTGTAAGGAAATGTGTACACAACAGAAATCAAAGGAAATAATACTAATAATAATTATATACAAAAAATAGTGAATGGCTTAGAAAAGACAAGAACAACGGGAAAGCGTTGTTAACAAAAACGAAAAAAGAAAAAAAAACGAAAAGAGAAGAGTGTGAAAAAGGTTTAACATGCGGAAGAAGAAAGAGGAGGAGGAACGCAGTGGAGGAGGAGGAAGAGAAGGGTAATTGTCGTCTGATACAATCAATGATGAATCTTCCACAAAACTGGATTAACGAAGTATTCGACGATCAAATTTGCTTGATGCTTTCATCTTAGCAAACTACATAATCCTGATTTATTTTTTACTTCAGTGATAATGTTTTAATAAAAATCTTTTCGTTGATATTATAGGAGTGGACATGGACTGAAATGTAACAGAGAAAACATTCCTTAAAGTCACGCATCTCGATAACTTCACAGATGAATGGCAAACGGGAAATGACGCATGCGCACACAGACAACTACGTTAATATATCTTCCTTTATGTGCTGCGTCC
>OZ038498.1:105425026-105460026 GCA_964036315.1 Acanthosepion esculentum | reverse complement strand
CCTCCGTGACTTATGTCCTATTTCCCTTAGTATTACGAACTTTTGCTCATTTGTACTTTACGTACAATAAACCATTGTTATTTGTTACTTAATTTCTTGTGTTATTGTAATCTTTCCACTCGGGATTACTTTGTTGTTTATATCGTATAATCCACGATATAACAGTGGCGACGAGGATTCGAAAAGAACTCACAAGACGATATAACAGCGGCGAACGTAAATTCAAAATAAACTCACAAGGTAATTTAACAGTATCGAACGAGGAGTGAAAAAAGACACCCCTACAGCGACGACCAAGTCAAACGTCGAATAATACGTTTTTACCAGTCGCTGGACTAGTTTATTGACTAAAGGTACAGTGATTTTTATTTTTATTTTTGTTGTGCCTTAAAAACGTAATATGGAAGAGTTCTTGGAATTTTCGCAAACCATGTGTTCTGCTATGCAGCAGCAGCAGACATATTGGGAAGAACAAAATAAATCAATTCAAAAACAAATCGAATTATTGCAAGTACAACAATTCCAGTATCAACAACAACAACAGATACAACTGCAGGAACGGCAGGAACAGCAGTTAGACTTACAAAAGCAAATTTTAAAGCAGCAAGAAGTCTTGGAAAAGATATTAACAAAACAAGTCGATAAAAAGGAAGGATCACGATTTTTCTCTGCTGAAGGGATTACTAATTCACTTTCAGAATTCCATTAAAAACCTAGGGAAGGTGTAACTTTTCCAGCGTACTTCAGACGGTATGAAACAATTTTTTCAAAAGGATGTCAGTTATGGTCTGACGAAGAAAATATTTTATTACTATTACAAAAATTAGGTGCTCAGGAAAACACCAAGTACACTAATTTCATTCTACCAAAGAAACCGGAGGATATATCGTTCAAAGAAACGATTGAAATATTGTCTAAAATATTTGGTGAATGTGAAAGTTTATTTCTTACACGTTATAGATGTTGAAATATGGTTAAACAGGAAGAAGACGACTTTATTTCATACGCAGGAAAAGTGAATTCTCAGTGTGAATTATTTAAGATCAAAGAAATTAAGGAAGACATGTTTAAGTGTTTAATTTTTGCTCCAGGGTTAACTGCAACAAAGGATAAAGAAATTTGTTCAAGAATACTGGCAATTATCGAACAAGATACAGAAGTAACGTTACAGAAATACTGGATTTTAAAATTAGACACATATAAACTAGGGTTAAACAAAGACTTGCGTATTTTAAATCTGTATAAATATTTCAATAGTTAAAAAATTTCTTTAGATATAGTTAAAAAAACCTTTTTAAACAACATTTAAAATACTATCGTTAGATTTACATTAGAAATATTCAAACACAGTTGCATTCCACATCACGTGACGTCCGCGTCTCGCGACGGACGCTACTTGTAAACAAACTTCCGAACACAGTTATTCAATTAATTTCTGAGGAAGGACCGAGGCGGTCTGAAATATCAAATATATAAAAACATATAAATAAATACTTTCACAAAAAAACACCCAATTTTTTTCTTTTAATTTGCAACTTTTCAGTTGTTTTATCCGTATTATATACATATCAAGAAAGTATACCTGGCTTCTCATTATGCTATATATATATATATATATATATATATATATATATATATAATATAAAATGCTCAAACACTCTTATTCCATGGTTATAATTTATTACATTTGAATCGTAATCACGATCCAATTCATCAGACCTAATGTACATCATATTTTGTGAATAGAAAAAAATTTCCAAGGAAAGATAATCTCTTGATAGCAATAACTATCCATGTAAATTTAAAGTCACAATAGTAAGAAATAAAACAAAATCAATGGCTAAAAACTGGTGAAGGATATAGAATATCAAGGTGTGAAATAATTAAATCATTATTTATTCAGGTATCTGGAATATTTTGCTAATCAAATATCTATCTTTCTGGCTTATACCTTTCGGATATTAATTAAAATTGATATTTGATGTTGTAATTTGTTTACATATTAAAACCCGGCAGCTATGAAATAAATTGTTTTAAACATTTTTAATGAAGATAGATATTGTAAGCGGAAGGAGAAATATTATTTTGCTTATATCAATATATCCTGAAAATGATGCCAACATCAGTTGGTTAATAACATGTTTACTGTGAAAGTATTGACTCGCCCAATTAAATTGACATATATTAATTAATTCTCATCGCAATTACATGGCGTCTGATCAAAAGTAAGAAATATATGGATTTTATTATATAGTGCACCAAATGTATATTTGTAATATGAGGTGTGATCAAAAGACTAGTACAATAAAAGAAAACTACAACATATATCTGTTCCGTATTTATTCTCCTTTGAAATAGTCCGTGTGGTTCAGCGAGCAGCTGCCTCGTATTCTCTTGGATTTCCAGGACGTCTTGAAATATTGTCTATTTCTAGAGGCATTTTATTTTCTATAGATAAAAGTCGCTGGGACGAGGTCTGGTGAATATAGTGGCTGTCGAGCCTGAGGAATGTACCTCTTGGCCAAAAAACTGCATCACAATCTATGGTCACTGATGGAACTGCTCTGGTGTGGTGTGACGACCGCACTCTACACACTTTCCTTCCAGGCATTACTATAAATAACGGAAGTGAATGAGAACGTGTTAAAATAGTGTGCATGTGTGATAGAATTGAAGGTCAATCGGTGGAAGCGTTTTTATTGTATGTACTTTAGCCCGTTACCATAGTAGTTTTGTGTTTCTCTCAAGTAACTGCGCCCCCACACATAATAACAACACAGGAGAACCCAGGCATGGCTTTCAGACAGTTTCTGCGGCCACATCGATCCTTACATCTGGCCACCTAACTCCCCAGACTGCAACTCACTTGATTATTATGTGTGGGAGTACAGCTGAGCGAGAGATGAAAAAAAAAACTCCTTGTAACACCAAAGATGAAGGTAAGAATTTTGGCAGAATGTTGACCATGGCTTCTCTCATTATTAAAGACAAACTCATGTCATCCAGGCATTGTATTAATTCGGCGAACACGGTTCTTTCCATAAAATCATCATCTTCTGTCTGGTCATCTTGGCAAAGAATGATGTCATGAAGTCTTTGTATTCTAAGGTATCCTAAGAATTTCGTTTCCCACAATTCATATCTTGACTCGTTTCCGTCAAAATACAGTCGTAATCTGAGCTCATAACCAATGTTGACCATGTTCACCGTAGTCTATGAATATAGAATCCAGTGCAGTACGTAATCTGTTCAATAATTCTTCCATATTATTTGGTTGGCAGTGAATATATTTGAAGAAAAAGCAAAATGGCTGCCTTTATACACGTCGGATTGAATATTTTGAGCTTTCTGATTGGTAAACACTTCTCTTGGTGAACTATAAAATGAGTCAGCTCATTTTGGTTGTCTCACTAGTATATAGGAGGTACCCAAAAACCCCAACACAGAATTCCCCAACTTAAACAAGGAGACCGTCCAGAAGGTTTGCAAGAAATTACGAAGTCGTATGGAGGTCGCCGTTGAACACAATGGTGATTTTTTTTAATTGTGTGAGTAGTGTTGATGTCTATGCTTTCAGGCATGCCAATATGCCTATATACAAAGAGTCTTGGACATAAATAATATTACGCCTACCCTCCATTAGGACATTTCTTAAATTCAAATATGCTTCAAGGAATCGATGCACAAGAAAAGCGTGAACAAATTCAAAGGAGATGACAACGTTCAGTTGGTTGTGACGATGTAAATTCCTTAGGGCCCTGGATCGGTAGTACGACTTACGACACATCTCGACACGAATCAGCAATATTCAAAGCAGGGAGGATTTTCTCTGGCCTCTTTTGCAACGCCATCATTTATTTCTACCAAATACTAACAGAAATTGGGAATCAGAAATACGGAATCGCGAGAATCCCACAGAGTGAAGCGAGATTACGATGCCGATCGACCGAAAAGTCACCACGCAATATTACGAGAGCTGGGATCCAAAACAACTACTCGCTTTAACACGTTCAAAAATTCTTCACACTTTCACTTCTCTCTCTCTCTCTCTCTCTCTCTCTCTCTATATATATATATATATATATATATATATATATATATATAATTATGGTCATGCATGGTGGCTGTCAGTTTCAATGCAATCTTCACACCTGACTTTCACCATACCATGTAGATACCTAAGACCACACCGTTTAAATATAAAATAGTCTCCATGAGTGAAGATTTTTCCCTCATTAATATTGCAAACACACACACACACATACATATATAAATATGTATGTGTATATATATATATATATATATATATATATATATATATATATTATTCAATTAACTCAATAAAAGGTCAGTTGACATCTTATTTGGCCGACTCCTGATGGTCGATAAATTTTTTCTTTCTTTCTCTCTCTCGCTATCGCTCTCTCGATATATATATATATATATATATATATATATATATATATATATATATATATATATATGTATATATATATTAAAAGGATATGTACGCTAATCAGAATATCATCGCTGTGGTCAGCGTTCATAACCGTTTAAAATTCAATCACTCTGCAAGTTTGGTTTTCCAAATAGAAACTGGGCACTTGTAATGCACACGATTTTAACAAATATTTCACTGTTTGTTTGTTCTGGCATATATATATATATATATATATATATATATATATATATATATATATATATATATATATATAGCAGCCGAATTATCCGTGCTTTCTACGTGTCACACATTTGTTTTGTAAGAAAATGATGATTAATTTTAAATCATTGTTCTTATTTGTGGAAAAAAAAATGATGCATTTCAATATTGCTCCATGATGTTGCTGATGTAACCTCCATCTTCTGGCTTTCCCCTTCCATATTGTGGATAGGAGTCATTCCCTTGTTCAAATTTAAATTTAATTCAAATGAAACAGAAAAAAAAATCAGTGGGGGGTTTATGCGAAACAGTTTGATCTGCCTCATTTGATATCCATTTGATACTTGACTGAATGAATTGATGAGCCGATTTCAACATTGATATGACAGTTGAATTGTTGCACTAAATATGTATTGTAAGGCATTACCCACTGAATGGTGATTCCTTGCTCAACATGACGTCCATATTGTCTCATTTTGATCTTGCTGATGTGACCTCCATCTTCTGGCTTTCTCCTTCTATATTTTGGATAGGAGTCATTACCTTGTTTAACCTTAAAGTTAATTTATATCAAAGGGAAACAATTCAGTGTGGGTTTGTCCCTCCACAGAGACCTCCTTTGATCAAAATGAAATAAACTTATCCAAGTACGCTGTGCATATATATGTTTCTGGGGTCTATCTCCCAAATCCTTGCAGGAATTCAATGACAAACAGGCTACAACTACATACATTTCGCCATTTTCAAGGATTAAGTATTTTAACTGTTAAATAAGAATTAGTTTGTTGCATTATATATATATATATATATATATATATATATATATATATATGAAGAAATATAGTCTTAAAGTGTGCTATATTTATCGGATAAAGTGCTCAATATCAGAGATAGAGCGTGTGTAAATATAAAAGTGAACATAGAAGTCAACACTTAGAGGCGACAGTCTGTTTCATGCTGTTTCATGCAATCGCCAGGCCTGACGATTGCATCTAGCATGAAACAGACTGTCGCCTCTAAGTGTTGTCTTCTATGTTCACTTTTATATTTATATATATATTCTATGTTCACTTTTATATATATATATATATATATATATATATATATATATATATATATATATATATATATATATATATATATATATATATATGTTATAACCCTAAAGTTACAGCCATGTTCAATATGTAAAGAATTATTGAATATGCGTGTTCACTGCTTCACGCAGAAGTCGATTTTCAGTGACCTTTATTCTATTGGAAGTCGATGATGCTAAATCTGATCTGTTTTTAGTTGGCAGAAGAAATAAATATTTTCTCCTGAATAAAACAAATAGTTTTGAAACATCTGTATTTTTACAAACGTTATCTAATTTTAAAAATGGATGTTTTATTTCTATACCGTCTACATTCTTCATGGGGTGGCAGTAAGGACAAACTTCCGTTGTCAACAGGATATTTCCATAGTACGCATCTCCAATACCTTCTGACCACTAAGTTAACGTTCAGGCCCGATAATGGGCGGAGGCGAACCCAAAGTCTCTTATGACCATCAGCTTCAAAATCCTATCTTCTTCTTTACGTGCCGTGTTTCCTCAGTGCCTAGACGATCACGGCTCTCCACAATTTCCTCTCCTTTGTTGCTCTTAGCAATTTTTTAAAAATTATTATTTCTCCGAAACACTGTTCCGCCATTTAATTACTCAAGCTCACTAAGAAGGTTACGTCTTGTTCTCCTCTGTTTCTCTTTCCCACAACCTGTCTTGTGAGTATCAGATTTCCAAGCCTTCTTTTCTTATTATATGCCCCAAATATTTCTATTGTCTCTTCCTGATGTTATATATAGGTTTACTTTTAGTTTCCATTTTTCTAAAACCTGGTCTTTGCTCACATGTTTGGTCGATGATATCCTCAGCATCCTTCTGTAGAACCACATCTCTGTTGTTGCAAATTTCTTCTTCATCTTTGGCTAGAATGTCTTTGTTTCTGACGAAGGTTTTCTATCTCATAATACTCTCCGCCCAACTCTTACCGCCGAAACCGAACGCTTAGTTGAAGCCAGCAGTGGCAGTTGGAGCGTGATCTGAGACGAATCAACAACGGACGAGAAAGCTGTTGAACCCCACGGGACATCCCACTGAGAAGTTTCGACTTAATCCAGTGTGTATGTTTTAACCCGCTCCCAGTTTTAGAAGGATGAGATACAGTGCTGTTTGATAAAAGTGACTCAGCTGATTTTCTTTTCTTAAAAGTTTTTTCGCCTATTGTTTTTGGGATTAAACTAATTTTTAATCTTACTAATATAAAGACCCCTTCCCGACCAACTAGTAAAAAAGTTTACTCATCCTAAGGTATTCCATTGATAATTAAAATATTGGATATAAATGAGATTTAGGGAAAAACGCTGTGCAAAAAAAATGACTCACTTACTTCCTGCAACTAGTAATCAATAGAAACATAACTGAACAGCTTTAAATAAAGAATAATAGAGGTATAATTTATTTATAATAGGTTTTATAGTTCGAAATATTTAATAATCTATGCTTCCTCCTTTATTTTGAATAATGTTTTCAACCCTTTTTGGCATTGACTTGATCAGGTTCTGGCAAATCTCATCTCCAACCATTGAATTCCATTTGGATATGAAATTCACAATCAAATCCTCTTTGTTGCTCAACTGCTTTCTCGAGAGCCTGTACTTTATAATGCTCCATAAGTTTTCTATGGGGTTGAGGTCAGGAGATTGGGGCGGCCATGTCATAACACTCACCTGCTTCTCATCAAAGTATTCCTTCCTCAATTTTGATTTGTGACAGGGAGCATTATTCTGCATAAAAATGAGCTTGGTGGGGTCGATTTGCACCCTTTCAGCAGAAGGGAGTAGACAAGACTCTAAAATTCTCTTGTACTGCTCGCTCCTGAGGGTCTTTTCAATATGTTTTAAGAAACCAGTTCCATGAAAAGAAAAGCAGCTCCAGAACATTATACTGAACGGATGCTTGACAGTATTTACTGATAAATTCAAAGAGCCTTCAAAGCTTCTTCTTCGGATTTTAGATCGCTTATCATTTGAATTTAGCTCAACTTTCGTTTCATCGGAGAAGAGAACATTTAGTAAAAAAAAAATCAGGTGACTTCAACCCCATAGAAAACTTATGGAGCATTATAAAGTACAGGCTCTCGAGAAAGCAGTTGAGCAATAAAGAGGATTTGATTGTGAATTTCATATCCGAATGGAATTCAATGCTTGGAGATGAGATTTGCCAGAACCTAATGAAGTCAATGCCAAAAAGGGTTGAAAAGGTTATTCAAAATAAAGGAGGACCCATAGATTATTAAATATTTCGAACTATATTACCTATTATAAATAAATGATACCTCTATTATTCTTTATTTAAAGCTGTTTGGTTATATTTCTATTGATTACTAGTTGCAGGAAATAAGTGAGTCATTTTTTTTGCACAGCGTTTTTCCCTAAATCTCATTTATATCCAAAATTATAATTATCAATAGAATACCTTAGTGTGAGTAAACTTTTTTTTACCTGGTGGTCGGGAAGGGGTCTTTATATTAGTAAGATTAAAAAATCGTTTGACCCCAAAAACAATAGGTGAAAATATTTTTAAGTAAACGAACATCATTGTAAGACAAGTTTATTAAGCAATGTCCTCTATTCAAGCGTCTCCGCGTAATCCGGGGAACCGTTTTATATGTAGGACACCTAGTTAAGATCAAATTCACTCGAGTTTAATATTGTCCGTGAATATAGTATTAAAAACCTCCTTACTGTGAGGTGTCAAAACAATGCGTAAGGATATTTTACACTGACACAAGGCTACACATTTTTGAGGCGTAAAGAAGTGAAAGATCAGTGATTTGCAATATAGGCTTCGTATCTTCCAAGGGTTTCCCAGAAGGATACTGAAATTTGCCTGGACGGAGGGTGTAAGCAAATAAGAAAGTCTTAAAATAAATCTTAACAGAAAGAACACTTCAACTCAAAATCAGGAAAAAAAACAGCTGAATCTTCTCGGACACATAATGAGGAAGAGGGGCTTGGAAAACTTAACCCTCAGGGTGCATATTTAGGGAAAGAGAGATGAGGAATGTCTACGAGCCTCTTACCTGATATGTGAGAGCACCTTGGCAAATGGAGAAGAACTACTGAGTGTCACACTAAGTAGGAAGCTGTGGACGGCCATGACCGTCTATGTCTTAAAGGGAGGCAGAAACATAACAGAAGAAGAACGTTCAAGTGTTGGTAAAACCGTAACTCTTTGAGAGATTAGCTTATTAATGTATTTAGTTAAAACTAGCAGCATGGCCCAGCGTTCCCCTTGCTTGATCAAAAAATCGTACAACTCATACAGCAATCGCTATCACTTGACTTAAAATATTTTGGCCCTTCCTTGCCTTTAAAGGAGCGCCCTTTGCCGTGCTGATGTTGCTACATGCCTTACTTCTTGCCTATCTCACACTGCGAATATTTTCTAAGCTCTATACTAAACATTAAATCTGTTACGAAAAAAGAACTAAACAAAATGAACACAAAACGATCAGGTTTAAAAAAGAACTCGTAACTGGGAAAACCGAATGAAAAAAGAATGTTAACAACAAATACTTTTTCACACCTAACCCAGTTATGCGGAATCAGAATCAACGTTGAGTTTAAGCAAGCGAATGAGCCAACTGGAGTAAAGTGCCATGTAGATTTAAATTTTTCCCACTTGTGACGAATGCAGCTATCGAATTTTTGCATGTTAGCATGCTAGTTAACATTCGTGTCAGTCAGCTGTTGGCTCTCACGCTGGCCAATAGAATCTTCCTGCCTATTCGTGGCAGCCAGCTATAGGCTCTCACTCTGGCCAGTAGAAAATGGCCGCAAACTACATGAAAACTGCCGTAGAAACATGAAAAAATCGATTATTTCCACTATCGATGGGAGTTGGGGAATGCAATGTCGGTCTTGGCCTTGGCACTACCTTGGAGCATGTGCATGTAAATTTTGGTGCAAATCCGTCGAAAATTGCGGCCGTGCATTCGTTACACACACACACACACACACACACACACACACACACACACACACACACACACACACACACACTCACATCCTGCCTTTTATAGATAGAGATGTTCAAATTCATTACAAATTCATTCGGCCGATGTATTCTACAGCCGTTATCAAGTGTATAATTAGTTTAAAAATATTTTTCTTTATTAGGTCACAATATAGTCGCTTATATCTTCTATTTCTACGTGCCATTTCCCTTTAGGATTTGCGTGACCATGGTCCTCCCCAACCTCCTATCCTTTGTGTCGCTTTGATTTTGAATATATCTTCTACGTCCTGTTCTATCATACATTTACATAAGCTCGTTACGTAGGTTACTTATTCATTGTTTCGCTTTCTCTCTTTTGCATTCAATGTTTTGTGAGTGTCATTTTCTCCAAAACTTCATCTCCTCATTATATGACAATTTCAGCCATCTCTTCCTGATTTTAAGTATAAATGTCCTTTTTTTTCCATTTTACTTAATACCTCCTCGTTGTTCACATGCTCCGTCTATCGTATCCTCAGCATCCTTCTGTAGAGTTCCAACTCTATTGCCTAGAGTCTCCGCTTCATCTGGGACTGTTTGATTTGTTTTTACGGTTTATCAAACTTTATGACGTCTACCTCTTCTCCCCAGCTATGGATTAATTAGTAGGACTTGTATCGGTAAATAATTATTATCTCCAAAACAATCTGAAAAATATTTTCTGGTTTTAAATAACCTGAAAAGGGTTGATAAGCCGTAAAGCAAATCAAACAATCGATTACATTATTTGAGGAATTCTAAAAGTAGCAACGACTAAACTGGATAACACATGTAACTAGACGGCAAAATAATAATATGATCAAGATGTTGACTTTTTAGAATCTAAAAATATTTTCTGACTTTAAATAACCTGAAAAAGATTGATAAGCCGTAAAAAATATATCAGTTTTCATTTCGGCATGGCTTTCTGAGACGAGGAGTTGTCATTATTTACATAATTTGAAATTGAACTTTTGACCTTATCTTTGTTTTTATTTAAACATTTCGACTGTTGCGCCTTACGACCTTCATCAGATGTCCTTAAGAGTATTTCAAACTGAACCAATTATTTACTCTATGGGAATGGATTTTTCTACTTCCGCTGTCCATATCTAGTTGATTCGTTAATTTGGTGACATATTAATTGTGAGTTCGATCTCTGAAGCGGGTAGTGTCGACTTAGACTCAGTGGAAAAGGGGAAAACAATGACTGAGTAGTGCTAAATAAGAAGAGATATCCCTAGACATGTGGGCTGTGAAATGAGAACAATTTACCCCCGATTATATAAAACGTTCAGTTCAACTTCCCCTGAAGGTTAACTTGATCGGCATACACTCGAAGAAGGCCGAAGATCATCATAGCCGAAATTCTGAGATAATAATAACTAAAATAAAGATATTAGTTCGCATGAAAATAATGTAAAATAATTCTAATATTTGTAAACATGTGTCATTTATATTTAAATATAATTTTTAATTATATTTTATAAGTATAAATATTTATATATTTTCCTTTTTTTACAACAAATCTAACAGTTTCAGATTTATGAACGAATTGAATTAAAAAGAGAAAAATCTACTTTCAGGCTGCATGTTTCTTTAAAAAATTTTAATTACTGTTTCATGCTCAAGGCTTTTGTATCGAGGAAGAATGAGAAGTAGTCAACCAATCCTTGAATGTAATGGAAGCAGTTGTCTTTAATGCAAAAACGACTCTGTTCAATTACCAGTGAAACCACTCAGGTTGGGAATGATAAAATTTCAAATAAATGCAAAAAGCCCCTACCCATTAGCGGTCAGTTTAGTAGCATCATCGCGCGGTCAGCTGACGATTCTCGAAGATCAAACTCTCCCTTTCAGTTTATCCATTTTCCCTTCGTCAATTTCGCCCACTGCAACCGCTTTTCCGTTCTCCACTCCTACCACGTTAAAAACTCATCTACTTGAACTGACACCGCTCCTCTCCGTCTTATCGTCTGCAGCCGGCATTTTCTTTTCTCCTTTTGATTCAAGAATATTCGTTGCTTTATTATCTTTTTTTTCCTTCTTTTTCTTCTTTGATGCATCCTCAAATTCGTCACCGCCCATTACAGCTGTCACTTCGATGAAGACAACGACGACTGGCTATTCTTCTAGCCTATACAACAGAAACAGCTTGTTGCGTCATGGCCACACCCATTTTAGCCACTTCCACCGTCACTCTAACTCAATCTTCTCGAGAGGAATTTCTTACACTGTTGCTTCAGTTATTGCTACCATCGACTCCGACACCAATCTACCAGAACGAAAAACTCGTCTTTGAAATTATTTAATTTCTATCGTCACCATCTTAAAATTTCCATAGCATTTAATCGTCACAACCAATACAAATAATAATAATAATAATAATAATAATAATAATAATAATAATAATAATAATAATAATCAAAATGGAGTTTCAAATGGGCGCAGAAATACAAGTACAGCACGGTACACCGACTGAAGCTGCAAAATACTTAAAACAGAAAGCAAAGACAGATGCAACCGACCAGATACAGAAAGAATAGCTAGATAAACCGCTACATGGCCAATACTCTGCCGTAGACAAAAAACGTACCCATCAGTGGCTACGTAGTGCAGAGTTGAAAGCTGAAACTGAAGGTTCTATCCTTGCTGCACAGGACCAATGCTTGTTGACTAGGAATCATCAAGCAGATATACTAAAATACTGTGTTAGCCCAAAATGCAGATTCTGTGATAAATATCCAGAAACCATTGATCATCTTGTATCAGGTTGCACGATATTGGCACCCACTGAATATAAACCCCGGCATGACAGAGTGGGCCAATATCTGCACTGGAAAATATGCAACTTCTACGGGAAGGAAACTGAAAGAAACTGGTACGAACACCTCCCAGACCCGGTTACGGTGATAGGACCTGTTACAATTCTATGGGACTACACAATACACACTGACAGAACAATCAAAGCCAACCGCTCAGACATTGTTATTAAAGACCACAAACAAAAAAAGTGTCTCCTTATTCATATGGCAGCCCCTGCAGACTGCAATGTATCTTAGAAGATATTCAAAAAGCTGTCAAAATACAAGGACCTTGAAATAGAAATCTCAAAAATGTGGCACATGGGATCATCAACAATCGCTGTTGCAGTTGGAGCCCTCGAATTGGTTGGAAAAGATTCCAGTAGACTAATTGAAGGGATCCATGGAAGTCCATGCCTCAAAGAGATACAAATATTATTCTGACAAGTACAGTCCACACTTTACGAAGGGCTTTATCTATGTAATTATTATTATTTTTTTTTTTTGTGGAAAGTGTCATGATACCATTTCTAACCTTAGGTCCCTGGGCGGGACCCGGAAAGAAATGTGTAAACTCAGATATCAAAGGAAATAAATAATAATAATAATAATAATGATAATAATAATGCAAAAAGAATGTGCATGCTTATTGACATGGCAGTTCCTGCAGACTGTAATATATCTTTGAAGATCTTTAAAAAAAATACACTATCAAAATACAAGGAACTTGAAATAGAAATCTCAAAAATCGACAATTCCAGTTGTAGTTGAAACCCTGGGATGGATTGTAAAGGATTGCGATATACTAATTTAAGGGATTCCTGGAAGCCTAGGCTTTAAAGGAATAAAAAATAAAATGTACTCACAAGTACAGTCCACATCTTAGGCAGAGCATTATCTATTTAAACTGTATGTGACCTTAAATTGTTTTGTTGCTGTTGCTTTGCTCAAAAAATGCTCAGTGGAAAATGTCATGAGGACATTTCGCCACTTAGGTCTTTGGTTGGGACTCGGAAAGAAATTAGTATACACCAGAGATCAAAGGTAATAAAATTGTAATAATAATAATAATAATAATAATAATAAGAAGAAGAAGAAGAAGAAGAAGAAGAAGAAGATATATTGTTTAGGCACAGTAGTCTGGACAGTAATTGACACCTATGAAGTCCAGCTATCACTTGGTCTATCTCTAACTGTATCAAAAACGCGAAATAATAATAATAATAATAATAATAATAATAAGAAGAAGAAGAAGAAGAAGAAGAAGAAGAAGAACCTTTAAAACGTATAACGATTCTTACATATACGGACCACTAAAATTCCGTTCTAGAGGTCCATACTATTTATACGAAACTATTTGAATAATTTCTCTTAGTAATTAATAAACCAACAGAAAATTTGATGATTAGCACGATCCCCATCATGACACTCTCGTTTCGCTTGCATTCCATTCAGGTTGGCTGCGTTTCATTCATTTTGTCTCGTTGATTACCAGTACAGCCGTTTTTCTCAAGATGAAAAGAACTCATAGGACAACTCCTACTACTCTTGATAATAATGATTAAACTAAGCAGATACAAAGACCACGGAAATAGAAACAATGTGTCAATTAAAAAACTAAAACTGTCCCTGTTTTGGTTGGAGCTCTGGGTCTGATAAAGAAAGGAACTCAACAACACATCAACAAAATACCTGGTGAATCATCTCTCCAGGAAATCCATAAAATAGTTCTAAAAGCAGAACACATATCCTGCAAACAGCTTTGTTCATATTTTTTAATAGCTCTCTTCTGTTTAATTAAGTGTAAACAACATAAAACGTATCCTTCGCTTGTCCGAGGTCATTAATTATGACCCGGCATCGGATTATAAAACAAAGGCAAGCCAAAATATGTTTTAAAACAACAACAACAACAACAACAACAACAATAATAATAATAATAATAATAATAATAATAATAATAATAATAATATCACAAGGACTCAACAAATATGAAGATAAATATTTTAGCAGATTTGAAATATTGGAATTGCAAAACATTATAAATATACGTGCATCACGCATCTTGCATCTTGCGTAGATTTCTCTCTATGCAATGTCCACAGCTGCAACTTTTTGTCTGCATGGCATTGCATTTGTTTGCATCTGTTGGGGCAAAGATTTTTTGTCGCTTAAATTCTATGCTGGAGACTTGTGGGTAAGTCGTATTACACAAAGAAAAGGTAAATAATAATAATAATAATAATAATAATAATAATAATAATAATAATAATAATAATAATAAAAATAATAATAATAATAATAATAATAATAATAATAATAAAAATAATAATAATAATAATAATAATAATAATAATAATAATAAGAAGAAGAAGAACCTTTAAAACGTATAACGATTGTTACATATACGGACCACTAAAATTCCGTTCTAGAGGTCCATACAATAATGTGGCACATGGGAACATCAACAATCCCCGTTGCAGTTGGAGCCTTAGGATTGGTTGGAGAAAGATTCCAGTAGACTAATTGAAGGGATCCCTGGAAGTCCATGCCTCAAAGAGATACAAAAAATTATTCTGACAATTACAGCCCACACTTTACGAAGGGCTTTATCTATGTAATTTTTTTTGTGTCAGTGGAAAGTGCCATGATACCATTTCTAACCTTAGATCCCTGGGCGGCACCCGGAAAGAAATGTGTAAACTGCAGATATCAAAGAAAATAAAAACAACGATAATAATAATAATATGAGAATTGTCATGATCTCCACTGGGAAATCTGCAACTTTTACGTGAGGAAAACGGTAAGATATTGGAACAAGCACCAAACAGACTTGATTACAGACATCGAACGTGCAAAAAAAAAAAAAAAATGATGGGATTTTACAATCCACACAGGCAGAACAATCAAAGCTAATCGCCCAGACATTTTGTGATCAGAGACGACAAAAACAGAATGTTCTTTCTTATTGATTGCAGATTGCAATGTATCTTTGAAGATCTTCAAAAAAAAAAAACTATCAAAATACAACGATCTTGAAATGGGAATGATTTGATTGGAAAAGGTTCTGGTAGATTCTTTTATTAATGTGAAATGTCTGTGATTTTTGGTTTATGTTTATTTTAATTTTGTTCACTGGGAAATGTCATGAACCCATTTCTGAGCTTAGGTCTCTGGTTGGAACCCGGGAAAGTTTTTTTTTTCAGTGGAAAACGTCATGATGCCATTTCTAACCTTAGGTCCCTGGGCGGGAACCGGAAAGAAATGAGTACACATCAGAAATCAAAGGAAATAATAATAATAATAATAATAATAATAATAATGATTCTTTGGATTTTATCAAGAATCTCTTAATATATAGCAAAAGCACCACCAGGCCATATGTGATAGAAATATTCTAAGCATGGATGCATGAAAGACTAAATTGAAAAGTCCTGTCCGCTAAAATTAATATTTAGAGTCAGAAGAAATTTTACAAAAATAAGATTCGTCTTTGTAAACCGCTTTTGCATCTGGAATTGTTGTTTGGTAGCAATTGATGAAAACTTGTCACTGGTACTGGAACAAGAAATGTAATCTTTATGATCAGAATAATATCAAATCAAGCCATAGAAAGGACATATATCTGTTTCATAATTCTGCATGTCCATCCTTTCGTTAACTAGTTCTTTAGTTTGTTCGTATAACCATTACGCGCTGCCAATACCTCATAAATAATGGACTGTTCCGTTTTGAGCCTGTGAAAACACGGTAATGGCATAACCGAGACGCTACTTGGTTTCAGTAAATTGAAAGAAAGGAAGAGAGAAGTGTTTAACTTTTTATTTGTACTCCCTTACTTCTTTAAATAACAACCAGCATTCATATTCATGATTATTATTGCAATATTTCGTTAACGTTATGTAGCTCAAATATTTAACGATACGATGGGGGATATCAACGGATATTTTATTGTTGTAGAACTCTCCATGAGCTTACTCAATCAATAAGGTCCATCAGAATATTAAAATATTTTCACGGGTTTTTGTAGTTTGAGGAACTACGGCACACAGATCTATTTGAACTGCTAGGAAAAGGTGTTTATTTTGGGAAAGATAATAGAATAATCTAGAATATACAGTACTGTTCGATAAAAGTGACTCACCTGATTTTTGTTTTTTACTAAATGTCCTCTTCTCCGATGAAACGAAAGTTGAGCTAAATTCAAAGGATAAGCGATCTAAAATCCGAAGAAGAAGCTTTGAAAGCTCTTTGAATTTAGCAGTAAGTACTGTCAAGAATCCGTTCAGTATAATGTTCTGGGGATGCTTTTCTTTTCATGGAACTGGTTTCTTAAAACCTATTGAAAAGACCCTAAGGAGCGAGCAGTACAAGAGAATTTTAGAGTCTTGGCTGCTCCCTTCTTCTGAAAGGGTGCAAATCGACCCCACCAAGCTCATTTTTATGCAGGATAATGCTCCCTGTCACAAATCAAAATTGATGAAGGAATACTTTGATGAGAAGCAGGTGAGTGTTATGACATGGCCGCCCCAATCTCCTGACCTCAACCCCAAAACTTATGGAGCATTATAAAGTACAGGTTCTCGAGAAAGCAGTTGAGCAAGAAAGAGGATTTGATTGTGAATTTCATATCTGAATGGAATTCAATGCTTGGAGATGAGATTTGCCAGAACCTAATGAAGTCAATGCCAAAAAGGGTTGAAAAGATTATTCAAAATAAAGGAGGACCCATAGACTATTAAATATTTCGAACTATATTACCTATTATAAATAAATTATACCTCTATTATTCTTTATTTAAAGCTGTTCGATTATGTTTCCATTGATTACTAGTTGCAGGAAATAAGTGAGTCACTTTTTTTTGCACAACGTTTTTCCCTAAATCTCATTTATATCCAAAATTATAATTATCAATATAATACCTTAGGGTCAGTAAACTTTTTTACTAGGTGGTCGGGAAGGGTTTTTTTATATTAGTAAGATTAAAAATTAGTTTGACCCCAAAAACAATAGGCGAAAAAGTTTTTAAGTAAAAAAAATCAGGTGAGTCACTTTTATGGAACAGCATTGTATACGGAGAATGCATTAGTGTAGAAAATGAAAATGAGATAACAGTAAATGAAAGTGGGAAGAAAGGACTAATTGTATGAAGAAAGGACGAGTTGTATGAAGATATAACGTATGGTCGTTAGGAAGAGCAACGACCCAAGATGCGAACTACGAAGGGTGGAGATGTCACAATCAAGCAAGTATAGAAGTTTAGCTATATGCAAAAAATGCCTTTCAAAAACTAAGAAAAGTATTAAGAAATACGAACATTTCGTTAGAAACAAAAAATGATGAATGGTACTGAATTTTTAACAATTTCTTCACACATGAAGAGGAAACTTGAGGCATCAGAAATATGGTTCTACAGAAGGATGCTGAGAATGGCTTGGACTGAACATGTGAATAACGATAAATATATATATATATATATATATATATATATATATATATATATATAGATGTATGTATGTATATATATATGTATGTATATATACGAGGGTCATTCAATAAAAGAGGTGAATTTTTCGGTATAAGGACTTCTAATACAAATAGAAGCTTACTCTTTTTATTTTTTATTTGTTTTAATTCTTTTTCACATGGATTTAATTTCTTTTGCAGATTAAAAAAAAAGAGTTTTGGCGATTAACAAAGATGGCCGACTAAGAAGCATGCTCCAGGATTGAACAGCGTCAGTTATCAAGTTTTTGGTTGCTGAAGCGTGCAAACCAATTGAAATTCATAGGAGAATGTCAACTGTGTATGGTGCCACATGTTTCAGCCAAAAAATGTCTACAGGTGGGCTAAATTGTTTAAAGAAGGACGGAGCAGTGTTGAGGATGAAGACAGACCTGGGAGGCCTACAGAAGTGAGGTCTCCTGAGGTGATCGAATCAGTCAATGACCTCATTCAGTCTGACAGAAGGGTGACAGTGGATGACATTGCAAGGACTTTGAGCTTATCTGCTGGGACAAACGCAGGTGTCATCAGTGAGAAGCAGTCATCTTGCATCATGACAAAGCAAGGCTTCACACAGCAGCCCAAACGGTGCCGACCATCAACGAGCTGGGCTGGGAACTGCTCCCTCATCCCCCTTACAGGCCAGAATTTGCCCCTTCAGACTTTCAGCAGTTTGGTCCCTTGAAAGCGTTCACGAGATGCACGAAGTTTAAAATTGACGATGAAGTCAAAAGTGTTGTGAGCACTGGCTGAGACATGACTCCAAAGATTTTTACGCTGAGGGAATACGGAAGCTTGTGCACAGATGGGAAAAGTGTGTGACAGTGCGGGGAGACTACGTTGAAAAAAAAAGCTTCTATTAGAAGTCCTTATACCGAAAAATTCACCTTATTTATTGAATGACCCTTGTTATATATATATATATATATATATATATATATATATATATATATATATATATATATATATATCTTTCAAACACTCAATGAAGGATACATTTTTGAGATAAAAACCGTCTTTTTATTTCAAAGAATTATCATCCATTGACTGTTTGAACATTCCCGTAAATTAAATTTTACAAGGTGAAAATGATCATTTACATAATGGTATCTTAATTCCGATTTTATGAAATATGTTGCTCTGTTTATTAGAAAAAAAAATTAAACTCAATTTGTGAATCAGTTTTAGTATTTAATATTCAGTATTTAATATTTTATATTGTATTATGTACCAACGGATTACTATATATATATATATATATATATATATATATATATATATATATATATATATATATATATATATAAGATATATATATATATATATATATATATATAGTGATGTTCGATAAAGGAATTTTTAACAATTTCTTCACACAAGGAAACTTTAGGCAGTAGAAATATGCTTCTACAGAAGGATGCTGAGAATGGCATGGACTGAACATTTGAATAACGACGAGGTTTTAAAGAAAATGGAAGCTAAAAGTTAAATTATACCTAACATGAGCAATATGGATGGTAGAACAGCGGTAGAAGACCTAGGAAGGAATCTAAGAATCTATTGAGCTACAAAGAAGAGGAAGCTTTGGAGAGATATGTACTGAATGGGGTGATACATTAAAATGAATAGGAGAATTCGATTGGTGTATGATTACATCATACATATTCTATTGGCATATCTACTTCTTCAAACATTTATTTCACCTTCCATAAGTATGGCTGATGCTAACCTCCAGGAGACTCACTCATTGGTCCCTCTCGGACTAACGTTTTCAGCTGACATAAAATGGAAAGAGTATATTGAATCAATTGCTAGATCTGCAGCTAAGAAAGTTTGTTCACTGTGTGGTGCTAGACAATTTTTCTCGCCAGAATCTATCTTACATATTTATAAGTCTACCATTAATGCATGCCTTGAATATTGCAGCCAGATTCAGTCTGGTACTCCTGCTAAATATTTAGAGAACCTTGATAAAATAAAGAGAAGAATCTGCCATGATATTAGTTGCAATCTGGCACCTCGGCTTCATATCCCAGCGCCGTAAAATAGCTTCCCGGTGCCTCTTCTATAAATAATTTCATGGTGATCATTCTGATGAACTGACCGCTATTGTACATTCACTTTATGAATTGAAGTTCAGTACTAGATTGGCGGAAAGGTCTCATCATTTTACAGTTGAAGTAGCTAGATGTAACCGTAGGTTCTATGCTAACAGTTTCTTCCATCATACTTGCTTTTTGAATTTTTTTTGTCTTCTCGTATCCCAGTTAACTTTGAACTTGAAAATCAAATACAATGTCAATCGCTATCATCTGTCATTATAATTATTATATGTTTTTAATGTTCTTTCTCCTTATCGGTGTTTTTATCATATTCTCTAACATTTAGTAAGCCTTTGCGTCATGGTGGCTTTATTGACACGTTTGTCGTGAAATTATATATATATATATATATATATATATATATATATATATATATATATATATATATATATATATTTAAAGACATTTTTATGTTTAACATTCTTTTTATAGATACAAGTATTTAAGTAAATGGTCTGTCTTATAATAAACAGTATTAAATAACATTTACCGGCCTGAATGTCCGAGAAATTTTCATAGAAAATATGCTTCCTCCGACAGAAATCGAACCTGTATCATATACGGAACCGTCATATAGCCTGACGTGCCTTAACCGATTCGGCCACAGAGGAGCATTCAGTAGGCAAGGTTGAATTTACTGCTTATAAACTTCAATCTTCCATGAATGCCTCACGTACATTCATAACTGTTCATGGCGTATCAAATGTACACAAATGACGTCACACATTATGAAACGGACAAAGTCTGACAATTATTTATTTTTCTATGAAACTTTCTCGGACATTCAAGCCGGTAAATGTTATTTAATACTGTTTATTATAAAACAGAGCATTTACTTAAATACTTGTATCTATAAAAAGAATGTTAAACATATATATATATATATATATATATATATATATATATATATATATATATATATATATATATATATATATATATATAATTACAGTAATATATAAAAATGGCCCACTGCGAATATATGCAGATAATTATGTATATTTTTCTTGGAAAGTTCAACAACAACGGCCAGACAGACAGGCATATGGAGATTATTAATTCTCGCATTTTCTCGCCTGCAGAACGTGACTATATCTGATTCTTTTAATCGAGTTAAGTGGAAGAGTTATCTCCCTGTCTGGAGACGTTTGATCTGCGCGAACGTCTGCAACCCTCATCAATCACACTTTTTCTAGAAATTTCTCCGACTGTATCGATTAATTACCTTTCAGCTCAGGCACACGTACAGACTGCATATCATACAAAGTCACGCGCATGCGTCCTTCGAGATACATAATTTCTTAACAAATTAATCCGTACAAAGGTTTTTTTTGTATGTGTTTGCGACGTGTGAATATATTTGCTTGTCATTTAATACTAACAGTGTAGGATTAATCCTTAGATATGTATATTGCTGAATAGACAATCATGACTTCAAGTCGTAAACAAATATAGTGTGCAGAAGCGGTTTACAAACCTTAAGCGCTATAGACCGGTGTTCGGCAAGACAATTTTTTCATAGACTGATGGGGTTGGTGTCGGTCATGCGCATAACAAAACACTAAAACAAAGATAACGATAGTCAATAAAATGGAGAAAAAAATTCTTTCTCTGCGGCCCGGTATCAAATTCTCCATAGACCGATACCGTTCTTCAGTTGTGGTTAGAGATCGCTTGTGTGGAGCGAGCAGGAGACACTCAACAGCTCTTCGTTGACTTCCCTATATTGAGGGACAGATACCAAAACCCAGTTTCATTTTCCTTTTGTACCGCTTTTCTTTTTGTATGTTCGTTCTAGAAGTTACTTCCTCTTTCCCTCTACCCCTCTTGTTTCCAGTATGGCCTCTTAGCGCCAAATTCTCCAAGCATTACGTGTACAAGAAATTCCAACCCTCCCGATCTATATAACAAATCTCTGCTTACTTTCGTGCTTGTTTGGTTCCTGCGCTCAGGGAATAATGATTTAATTTAATCTGATGTAAAAAAAATATTTTAAGTGAATAAGATTTAAAAATACAAGTTGTTTACACAATAAGTATTTTTAATTTAACTTTCTTCACACAGACAATTTTTTTAATTAAATTATTTTTAGGTTAAAGGCAGACACAAAGAGATCCCGCTTTGCCGTTTCGTCCAGTTGCTTGTAGAGTAATCCTTTATATTTCAGCTTTCTTTAAACAAACAATATTTTAAATATTTAAAAAAAAATTTTGTAGTTAATCTGATTTAAAAAATATTTCAAGTTAATAAGATTGAAAAATACGATTTGTTTATACTGTAAGTATTCTTTATTTTAACTTTCTTCAAACAGATTTTTTTTAATTGAAATATTTTAAACTTAAAGACAGACACAAAGAGATGCCGATTTTCTGTTTCGTCCAGTTGCTTGTAGAGTAATTATTTACATATCAGTTTTCTTTAAACAAACAATATTTTAAATATTTAAAAGATATCTTTTGGGTTATTTAAAAAAAGTATTTTCAAGTGAAGTGAATTAAAAATATGTTTTGGCATATTAAAAATATTTTTTAATTTAATCTGATTTAAAGTTCAAGTTTATCCCGGAAATTCTTTTCCTATTAAATGCTGTAAACAATAAGTAAAACGTTAGACATGAACTTGTAAAGCAGACCCCAATGATGACACCAACGAATTGAAATATTTTACGGAATCATAATAAAATTAACTTTCATTTCAATGGAATGTTGAAATCAACTTCAATGTTTTATAGCTTGAACCATCAATCACCCAACGGGTCAAGGGTAGTCTAGTGTGTGTGTATATATATATATATATATATATATATATATATATATATATATATATATACATATATATATATATATATATGGTTTACGAAAAACTAGGTAATCCGTATGGGTAGACCCAAGGAGGATAAAATCCAGAGAGCTCAATGTAAATCAGAGCTAATAATTTAAATAAAAACAGACCACTTTAAGGTTCCATATAATAAATTATTTCAGCCCTTTTAAAGGACAGCGGATCATCAGATTTTACTTCCAAAGGTTGAAACGAAAAATGAAAAGAAATTTACACATTTATGACGGGCAGTAATAAGTCAATTAACGAAGTGAGGGAGTGAAGGGGGTAGAGAGACATGATGGAGTTAGATGTAACATTTCTATTCTTTCAAATTTAAATTTTTATTTTTAGAGGAAACCCAGACATTGACACATTAAATCTGTTAACGGAAGTTATATATTGATATGGGAGGGGGATAGGACAAAAAGAGACTTATATATATATATATATATATATATATATATATATATATATATATATATATATATATATATATATATATAAGTCTGTTTTTTGTTTCTGTTCTGTCTAAAACTTCTTCGTCGCTCATCTGGTGTTTTTTTAAGTTTTCTATTTATCTGTGAACACCGACTCTCTCACGAACGCCGAAGTAAAGCAAAATCGAATCTGGTCAGTACCGATATGGGTGACTGCTTGGGAATACCAGACGCTGCAAGCTTCGATGTGCGGGTGGGGAAATGGATAATTCTTTGGAATTGGAAATCGAAGATTTTTTCTAGGTTTGCAGTGAGCGGAGTTTTGTGACTACTAGTTATTTATAACTGACTAAAAGTTAGTAGAATCGAGATGCGAGACTTTCGAACCAACCACTCATTGACTATATATATATTGAAATAGCTGATTTTTCTTTCCACATATAAATAAATAAAAACTTTCGGGGTCTAGTGCCATTAGGCCGGAAGGCATGGAATTTTAATCCTGAGCTTATACGTAAATATTATATTTAAGCATAGTACTAGATTAGTCTCATCATTTCTAAATGCAACCGTAAGTTCTATTCTAATAGCCACTTTTCTCGAACTTCTTAGCTGTGAAAGTTTCTTCTGGTTTTTGTGGTTTCCTGTCAACTACGACATACAGAAGTTTAAATGCAATGTCAATCATAACCTTCCGTCTCCATGATTCCTGACTTTTTTATGGCTCTCCACAACATCCTATATAATTTGTAACTCTTAGGAATGGTTGCCTTTTTACTATACACCACATTCCCTGTTCCGAAATTCGTTTGCACAAACGCGTTAGAAAGGTTGATCAAGGCTCTCCACAACTACCTATACTTTGTAACTATTGACAATGTGTGCCTTGTGACTATCTCTTCCATTTCGGTTCTGAAATCCATTTACCAAAGCTAATTAGGTAAGGTGATCATGGCTCACCACAACGTTCCATCCATTGTAGATCTTATCAATGTTTGTCTTTTTATTATTCGTCTCAATTCCTGTTCTGAAATTCTTTTACACGAACTCGTTAGATAGGTTGATCATGACTCTCCACATCTTCCTACACTTTGTAGCTCTTAGCAATGTGTGTCTTTTTTAAATACATCCCATTTCCTGTTCTGAAATCCATTTACACAAGCTAATATAGGTAAGGTGATCATGGGTCTCCACAACGTCCTATCCTTTGTAGATCTTAGCAATGTTTTTTTTTATTTTTCGTCTCACTTCATGTTCTGAAATTTTTTTATTTCTCCTCAATAACGTTTCCTCAGTTCCCCTCACTCTGTTGTCTTTCATTCTTAGTAACCCACCCACCTGCGTCTTTGTGGCTATATCGCCTTGCTTGGGGAGAAATAGTTAAAAAATATATTCAGGCCGATTTCTAGATAAGAGTTTGTCACAAGCCGTCCGTCAGGTTCTATAGGATGTCGTCGCAGCCAGTTTCAATGAGAAACTCACATTCGAAGAGAGTCAATGTTAGTTGCAGAGTCAAGCTTAGAATAAGAAGAGATCTCGAGAGCTGTTGTTGGCCGAAGGGAAAATCTGGTCCGTTAGTCTGTCATGAGAAAGAACAGAGATGTCCAAAGTATCACTTGCCAACCCACCGACAGTACCAGGTGCGTCCACGAATAAAGTACCCACTATATCGAAAACAGGATTCCCGCTTTCCCTTCTACCCGTGACAATATTTCTACTTTCGTTCCTTTATCCAGTTTTTGTTTACAACATCGCCAACGTGAATCGAACGCCGGGCTGGGGCAGATGAATCAGTGAAAAAGTACGTGAGGGACCCAGCCATATGTTAATAGTAATCCATACTCTTGATAATGCGATATGGATTAACAGATTAACATTCAACTGGACTTGCTTATCCACCACACAATTTGAGTAGAAATTGTTTATAGTTATTATAAAATTATTCTTATTAAAAGAATCTTTTCCTTAATTTTAGTCCAAACCTCAGTTTACGGCTTTTATCAAACAACACGATTCCGAAATATCGCATAATCCTTTGTGAAACTTTTATTTTCTTCATCTTGGGAAGCATATCTATGAATGACAGTTGCTGTATTGTTTAAACTACAGGAACTCTAAGGGCAGTGGTTCCTAAACAATACGGCGTGCCTCGTTCGGGCGGCGGAAGGGGATAGCAGGTGAAGCGGAATGATTGAAAGACAATCAAAGATTTAGAAATAGACCAAAAATAAATATAATTTCAAAATTTAAAATATTACTATTGATTACTTATAATTGCATGCATAAGTCCCGGGTATAAATAGTTATAAATAATTATTGACCGGTTTTATCATTGTAATATATTTTCATTATATCAAGCATTAAGAATATAATAACTAGGGTCTGCAAATTGGAGGAGAGAGTTATCAATGATAAGATTTCTGATTAAGAATCCGTGGTTACCTCCCTTTAAACCTCTCTATTTTTTTTTAATTTTTAGATATACGTTTTATCATAAAATTTAGTAAGGCGCGATCAAGTTTCATTCCGAAAATACGGCCCAGAGAAAAAAAGGTTTTGGAACCACTGTCTTAGGGTTAACATAAGATTAAATCTAATCATACAAAAATACTTCCTTTCCCCTATCATTTGACATCTTATTTAATAACATTTGAACATTAGTAGTTTTTAAAATGCCATGTCTAATTAGGACGTAACTGACCATGATTTTTCTGAAAAATGTGAATTACCAAAATTATCGGAAAAGATACTAAAGTGGTTGTCGTAGCTTTCTCCATGATTTGGAATTCAAAATTTTCATTCTCTTAAACTGATTGCTAAAGGTGAGAGAATCTAGTCTACCCTGCTTTTTAACCCATAGCTTAGATTAAAAGAAATATATTCGTGCTCTTCCCAAAAGCGCCAGTGTGAAAGTGATCGCAACAGACAAGACCGGTATATGACACATGTCACACTGATTCGAATTTTCGTGCAGATATCCGTTATATTAGCTAGACATTATCTTCTGTTCAGAATATGGAAGATCATAGCTCTCCACAACGTCCTAACATTTGTAGCTCTTAGGAATGTTTGCCTTTTTACTATACACCACATTCCCTGTTATGAAATTCGTTTGCACAAACGCGTTAGAAAGGTTACTCACGGCTCTCCACAACTACCTATACTCTTAACTCGTTAGCTACGCTGATCATGAGTCTCCACAACTTCCTTTTCTTTGTAGATCTTAGCAATGTTTGTCTTTTTATTATCCGTCTCACTTCCTGTTCCAAAATTCTTTTACATAAACTCGTTCGATAGTTTGTTCATTACTCTCCACAACTTCCTATCCTCTGTAGCTCTTAGCAATGTGTGTCTTTTTACACTTCGCCCCACTTTCTGTTCCGAAATCCATTTACATAAGGTCCTAGCTAGGCTCTCCACAACTTCCTTTTCTGTGTAGATTTTGGCAATGTTTGTCGTTTTATTATCCGTCTCAGTTCTTGTTCTAAAATTCTTTTGCACAAACTCCTTAAATAGGTTGATCATGACTCTCCACATCTTCCTACACTTTGTAGCTTTTAACAATGTGTATATTTTAACAATCCGTCCCACTTCCTGTTCTGAAATAGTTTTACACAATCTCATTCGTTAGGTTATTCGATGCTTCCATCTGTTCCTCTACCCTTTATATATCATGTGAGTATCAGATTTTCCAAACCCTCTTTCCGTATTATGTGTCCCAGAAATACTAACTATATTTTTCTGATTTTATTTGCAAGTGTTTTTTACTTCAGTTTCGCTTAAAACTTATTCCTTGTTTACACACTCTGTAAATGGTAGCATCCTTCTGTGGTACACCAATTCTATTGCCTCAATTCTATTGCCTCAATTCTATTGCCTCAATTCTATTGCCTCAAGTATTTTCTTCATTTGCGATAAAGTTTTTCATCATTTACTGCCATATAAGAAGATTTATATTGAATAGCAGATGAACAGAATTTTTTTTTCTAATTACATTTTTGTGTGTTTTTAATATTTTCTTTCGCTGTTGGAAAACATCTTTCTTTATTCTAATGTTCCTTTGGATTTCGCTGTCATATAATAATATTGATTTTTGTAAAATTTCATGAAGCATTGTCAACCGTTGTTAGAAAAATGGCTACAAATACCATTCGCAAACTAAATATTACTTATAAGTCTTCTTTTGCTATCATTAAGCTCTTTGTAAAATAAAATACCTGAAGAGGACATTCAATGAGCGTTGTTAATGAGAGCCCTTGTGATTGACAGCTGCAGTCTCTCAAGATCGTCACTATTTTAATTATCAAAACAGAAAAGAAACAGTATTTTCTTTAAGTCACAAAACAGTACTTGTCTGTCACTTCCCGTCAAATGTTTCTCTTGACATATATTGGGAGAATAGTATATATATATATATATATATATATATATATATATATATATATATATATATATATATATATATAATTATTCATTTGAAAATCATAACATAAATATGTTATAAAATCACTACAAAAGTAGCCATTTTGTTTTAACACCTCTGGTGTCTTATCAAGTGATGGTGAATGTACATTCAATATCGTCACTTGATAAGACACCTGAAATATTGAAACAAAATGGCTATTTTTGTAGTGATTTTATAACATATTTATGTTATAATTTTTAAATAAACAATTATATTTGCTCTACTCTGTATTGAGCACTATTTTAAGAATAGTAATTGTTGGTTATTGGAATCTATTCCGTATACACCAATCCTAGACTTGTATACATACATATATATATATATATATATATATATATATATATATATATATTGTGTATTTGGGCAAAATCTCTTTTATTCAAGTTTCATTAAAAAAACGACTGACAAGGTACTGTGGTTAAGATTTTATTTAATTTTTCTTGTGTTCTTATTGCTGTAGCATACCTACGGACGATAATGGGTATGTCCCCATTCACATAAATACAGTAGTAAATACTGTATGTTGGTCTGCAGTTGTAGATTCATTGTGGAATTCACTTGACTCACTTCTAGCAGTCACCGCTGGCGAATCTTATACGTGTTGTTCTTGTCTTAAGTATTATCGTTCATGACAAACCTTCGTTTGATTATTCTATTCAGTAACATTCCCTAAGTTACAACACTAATAATTTTCTTTTCTCTGGGGCATAACTTGTCTGACTGTTCCGTATATCCGAGCGTTTTCGGCCGCACATAGTCATTATCAAGGAGGATTTTATTTTTACTTTTAACTGAATGAATGGGTTATTTTATGTATGTATCTATAGTTATAGGAATTTTTTATTTTCCAAACACGGTCAGCACATTGTGGCCGTGTTCATAGTAGATATTATTCAATATTGGTGTTGTCGTTTTTATTAATGATGCTTCCGTTTGTTCTAGCTCTATTTTTTTTACATGTGGATGAGGTTATTATATTTCTATTATCAACAAGTATACTGCGGTTGAAGTTTTCTAAGACTTGAGGTGTATTTAAAAGAGACCTACTTGAGTTATGGTCAGGGAAATATAACGCAAGTCTTCTTTTTAAACATGTACTTTATCCAATATAATTATTTACATATTTGGATTGGTCCGGAACACAGTTCTTTAAGGGAGATGTGATTTCGTATCTAATATTGTTTCTCTGTATTTTGGATCTTGTAGCTAAGTTATTATTAACAAGGTTAGCAGTTAAAAAAATTTTATGATAGATAATTTATTTTTGTTGTTTTTGTACGATTCGAGTTGTATATTGATTTATAAAAGAAATGTATTCAAAATATTTAAATTTTGAAATTAAATGACCCATAGAGATGTCGATATGCCGCTAAACAAAATCGTACCACCAATCAGCTGATTGCCAAATGGAAAAAAAATTCTATGTTATTCGTTTCGTTATTCAGAAGATATTCTTCAGATTAAATAACGATTTTTTTTTTACTGATGAAATTTTGCGGAAAGCAATGAAATACAGGAAACGTCTGTATTCTATATCGAGAGAAATGCTAAAATTCTGGGGGTGTAATCTAGCAGACGACTCTCAGCTTTTTACTGATTCTGTTTTTCTTTTTTTTTGTTAATGTCGCTGTTGTTTTTAAATATTTTCTTGTAAGAACCCTGCATAGAAATTGGAGAATTGGAAGGGTTGAAAACGTTAATTCTTTAAGGTGACAACACGAATTGAAATATGGAGCAAAGAAAAAAAAAGATATTTGTTTTTTTGTTTCTTTTTTTTATTAATGTCGCTGTTGTTTTTAAATATGCCACCTTTTAAGTGAGTTTCTTCAGAAAGATGAATACAAAAAGATGGATTACGTCCGACAGAATAATTAAATATGGAAGAAAAAGGAAGACGTTTATTAATTTAACAAATTTGCTTTTATTTTAACTTCATCAGCCTTTTTTTCCAAAAAAAAAGATCATTGAAAAGAATATTTCCACATTTCGAATTTTGTACTACGATTTTTCATTGGTCAGGTAGACGTCATGTGTCTATATGTGGTAGCGTTGGGCCCCTCGAGGCGGTGTAATGGTTAGTAAGCTTGGCTCGCTAGAACAATTACGACTGAGTAGTGAGTTCGATCCTCACTGGGTGCCCCATACTTTCGGCCTTGTGCCACATCTAAGCTACGCTTGGAAAATCACTATATCTGGTACCGTTAGTGTGTGTGTGTGTGTGTGCCTATCTCTCTCAAAGCCCCTATGTGTGTATTCGTGACACTGATATTATGGTTTGGTTTATTTTGTTTTACGGCACATCAACCTCAATGGGTCATTTAATGCAGACAACTTTCTTTTTTCCTGGTAATATTTTTGTTTTGTCAAAAATCTATTTCTGCTAATATTTTTTTCCTCAAAAATATATAGCTGGTAATATTGTTTTTTCAAAAACCTATTGCTGGTAATATTATTATTTTTTTTTTTTCAAAAACGTATTGCTGGTAATATTTTTTTTTTCATAAATTTATTTCTGATAATAATTTTTTACAAAGTATTTCTGGTATTAAAACCTATTTTTATACTTTCATAATGCTTTTTACCTCAGTTTCGGGGTTAACTATTTATCCATAGCTGGGACCCTAACAGGTGCTACCACCCCGGGTCAGGGTGGAGCTGGGATAACTAGCAATTAAGATGTGGTTTCACGCGCCTCAAATCCTCCTGATCAGAGGCCTTGCTGTTGGACGTAGTTTATCGTCTTACCCAGGACGCGGATGTAGTTTATCGTCTTACCCAGGTCGCGGATGTAGTTTATCGTCTTACCCAGGACGCGGATGTAGTTTTTCGCCATACCCAGGATGCACTGATACTATGAAATTAGGATTAAAAATGTTCATGTAAAACCCCTGCATAGGAATTGAAGAATTGAAAGGCTTGAAAACGTTAACTCTTTAAGGTGACAGCACGAATTGAAATATGGAGCAAAGAAAAAAAGATATTTGTTTTGTTTTTTTTCCTTTCTGATAACCAGAAACGCCGAATGAAATGCTGAACGCAAAATCTGGTTTAAAGAAAATATAACCTGAAAAGTAAATAAATTGGAATTTAGACGATCTGGAGTGCTATTTTGAAAATGGATAGACAATTCTTTGGGTTTTATTGGTAAATCGTCAACAAAAGGGAAGTCTATAACAAAGAAAATTCTTTACCGTTTGAAATAAATTTCACCGGCGCAGAAAGTTGTGGTCGGGGAAAATCATGGTTTTGACTGTTTTTTCTGTCTATAACTCTGAGATGAGGTATTATATTTTATTTACATTATTTGGACTGATATCCTCTTCTTCATTGCCATATTCAAAACGTTTCGGCTGTTGTATGCTCAGGCCTTCGTCAGGTGATTTGAATTTCGAACCGAACCCTTTATTTCCACGCTCCTCAAAAAACCCTGATCAGAGGCCTTGCCGTTGGACATAGTTTATCATCATACCCAGGACCCGGATGTAGTTTATCGTCTTACCCTGGACGCGGATGTAGTTTATCGTCTTACCCTGGATACGGACGTAGTTTATCGTCATACCCCGGACGCGGAGGTAGTTTATCGTCTTACCCTGGACGGGGATGTAGTTTATCGTCTTACCCAGGACGCAGATGTAGTTTATCGTCTTACCCAGGACGCGGATGTAGATTATCGTCTTACCCTGGATACGGACGTAGTTGATCGTCATACCCAGGACGCGGATGTAGTTTATCGTCATACCCAGGACGCGTATGTAGTTTATCGTCTTACCCTGGATGCGGACGTAGTTTATCGTCATACCCAGGAGGGGCGCATCGTTGATGATATTCCGTTTTGTAAGAGTTTTACATTTATTGATATCATTGTCATTATTAACACTATCCATACCGTGAAAAATGATACAATATTTTGTTTGATTTGGTTTGGTTTGTTTTACGGCATAGCAACCACAATGTATTATTTAATGCCGACAAAATGTTTATTGCTGGTAATATATATATATATATATATATATATATATATATATATAATGATGTTTTTTTTTTCTTTCAGAAATGCATTGCTGATAGGTTTTTTACAAAGATGTATTGTTGGTATTAAAAACCTACTTTTACACTTTGACCTCAGTTTGGGGGTTAACTATTTGCCCATAGCTGGGACCCTAACAGTTGCTACCACCCGGAGTCGGGATGGACCTGGGATAACTAGCAATTAAGATGTGGTTTCACGCGACTCAAAACCTCCTGATCAGAGGGCTCGCAAGTTGGACGTAGTTTATATTTTTACCCAGGACGCGGATGTAGTGTATCGTCTTACCCAGGACGCGGACGTAGTTTATCGTCATACCCAGGACGCAGATGTAGTTTATCGTCTTACCCTGGACGCGGATGAAGTTTATCGTCTTACCCAGGACACGTATGTAGATTATCGTCTTACCCTGGATGCGGACGTAGTTTATCGTCATACCCAGGAGGCGGATGTAGTTTATCGTCTTACCCAGGACGTAGACGTAGGTTATCGTCTTACCCAGGACCCGGATGAAGTTCATCCTCTTACTCAGGATGCAGCTTATTAAGAGTTAATTAAACCAAAGATGGTATGAAACTTGCTAATTATTATATTCAGGGTGTCACCCCAAACTTGCAACAGAATCAGGGATAGGTTGATGTGAGAGATCTTTTCTTGAATAACGCTCTCGTTTTCGCAGATTAACGTTTACCACGTTAATTTCTTTCTCGAATTGTTCCTCATGACACTGCATTTTTTGAGGCTGCAAAAACATGAACACCTACTGTTTTAAATTATTATAACTTCCTTTGTATTGTGTGTATAGATTTTAATTTTTGTGCACTAATAAAAGACTGGATGAGTAATATCTTGATGTTTTAGTAACCCTCATTTTAATTTCAAACATTTTCTTGAATTTCATTGGTTGTTAAATAAAAATAAGCTTCGAGAAATTTCCATAACAAAACAGTCAAAATTTGTGCAAAAATAGTCTCAACTGACATTAAAAAAATCTTTCTCAAATTCACCCCTAATTTAAATGTTTCAAGAAATCCTATTGGCTAAAAAATTAAAAAAATACAACATTCGCCCACGCATATCTCAGAAAAATTCGCAATAGCTACCAATTGTTGGAGACAATTTCGTTGTTAAGAAAACTATAAATAGAAATAGCAAACGAATTTTCGTCGCATTTGAGATTCACACACGCGAAAGATACACACAGGAAATTATGTGCCGCCAAAGAAACAAACTTCCTTTATGGGGGATTAGAAAAATTTACACAACAAACTTTTTCACTCAATATCTTTCATAGAAAAATCTTTTATCTTAGTTAAATTAAACTTTTTTAAACAAAGGCAGACAACCTTTTAGACATTGAACATTTCCGAAACAGCAAATAATTTTTCCTCTAAAATATACCTTTGCACACATCATTACAAACAAAGAAATTGTAAATTGTGTATATAAAATTTAATCTGTTGTTTCAAACATGTATTTTTTGTTGTGATTGAATATCGTTACTATTTGGCCATTTCTTATAATTTATGTTTGTGGATATTGCATATTTTATTTGTAGCATCACAATCTTAAATATCCATGCACCCTTCTTAGAAACACTAAAATGTAATGCATTTTGCTTCCATGTTTTGACATTGAAAACAAAAAAAAATCAGCGCTAAGTATAAAATGCGAAGTAAAAAAAGCCCCAAACAAATACATTAAAAATGCATAAATAATTCAATGTACTTTAACTTTTATTACTTCTTATGGAGTTCTGGAGGTCCAATAAGAAGAAAAATCCCTAAGATAGCTTTCATTTTGTCAAAAAAATGATGTGCTTCCATATGAGAAGACACAAGCATTTATTTGCTTTTTATTTCAACTAACTCATATTTGTCTTGTTGACGAATAAAGTTATTTTATCGTTTATAAATAAACAAAATAATTCCCCTTCAGAAAGGCTATCAGGTACATAGATGGTCGCCAGTAGCTTCCATTAAATTAGTCAGCCATGGATGATAGTAGCCGCTAGTGGTCATCATTGCTTTCCTCCACGTCACTAGCGTGGTTATCATTTTCGACCACTTCACCATCAATATCCACTCGAGTAAAGCTTTTAAAATCATTGTCGGAGTCCTAATCAAAGTGAAACTCTTGAATAAAGACTTTGTTAGATATTGATGTGGCCATTTTTGTTTACAAAAGTCGCAAAAAATTAATATGGGTTTAATTGGTGTCATACCTCATGTAGAGTGTAGAAGAATTCAAAATGGCGTTGGAAAACGGAATTTTAATCTTATTCCAAAGGAGTAATAAGCAATTTCCAGTTTAAAATACAGGAAATAACAGTTGACAAGTGTTTATTTATAGAAACCGTCACAAGGCGACATAATGCGAAAGGGAGAGAATTCTATGGCGAAAACTTCACTTCCAGTGTTGTAGAGGTTAAACTAAAAAATAAAGAGGCTAACAGATTTTTCCTCAGAGTTGTTGACTGGAAAACGTATAGTCGTACCAATTGGTTTGGAAGCAATTTCATCAGAGTATCTTTACTTCCATTAGCTTGGTTCAATTTCAAATATTAAAAGTTACCAATTTTATTATCTTTTATAGTAACATCCAAGTGACCTTGTACTACTTCAGACAAGAAAACACCAAAGGAGAAACATTTTACAATGATAGATTTTCATTCTTCATTTTATTTTAAATTAATTTCTATTAACTACGAATTTTAATTAACTGCTCCCCAGAAAGTGCGTTAGGCCAAGCAGTGGAAAGAAAGCTCAATTTACGTATTCGATGCTATTTTAATTTGGGGCAAACAGGTTAAATTTCCTATTAAATAATAAACAAATAAACAGTTCACAAGGTCGGCTGAAATCGTTGAAAAACTCTCTTTTTTAAAACTCTCTAAAACACTTATCACAATTGTTGGAAACATAATGAGGCAGACGAATTCTTTCAATTATACGCCTGGATGGGCCACAATTTATTTTCCTTTTTATTTAAGAAAGTGTTAGTTAATTTTCTTTATCAATTTTTACCTGTTTTTAGTCGTTCATTTTTTTTTTACCGCCTTTCACTTCTTTTTTATACCCTAGCGCGCATATGCGAA
>OZ038498.1:105407526-105420026 GCA_964036315.1 Acanthosepion esculentum | reverse complement strand
TTGGTATAAACCAATGGCTTCTGCTATAGATTATAGGCATTTAAGAATGTTTGTGGAGATTTCATAGTTTATTTTGTTCACGTTAGGTTTCAACTGTTTTATGTATATAGCTTCAATATATATATAGATAAACATATATATATATATATATATATATATATATATATATATATATATATATATATATATATATATATATATATATATATATATATATATATTGCCCTACAAGTCGCTGCGGGGTTTTGATATTTAATAAGTATTCCGCGAATTGATATTTTTATCTTATTTTTTTTTCAGAATTCGAAAGTTGCCAACTGAAGAATATATGAAAATTGTTTCACTTGATTATATTGAAAATTAATATACAATTGTATTGACGCAGGTGGCATACCAACGTGAATTCAATGCGAGAAATCCACGATTTGAATCAATGATCCGTGGTTTGATCCGGCGTTTTACGTAAACAAGCTCTATAGATGACTTACCAAGATCTCGGGGGCTATGTTCAGCTAGCACAGAAGAAAATATTGCACGTGTATTGAACAATACAGAAGAAGAAAAAGGAGTATCCGTTCGAACGGCCTGAATGTGTCTCAAATTTACCGTATTATGAGGAGTGGTTTACTCCAATATGCTTATAAAATCAAGTTGGAATTGGAAATTTTAAAAAAAGAAGATCACACTGATAAGGCCAATGTGGCTGCTGATGTCAAAAGCGACCTACGGTCTGTTGCCAATTGGGTTAAATTTTGTTCATTTTAACGCCCCAAAACTTCTCTTTATTAATCATCTTACCTAGAATGACTCGTTGTGCGCTCTTGGGATAACGTCCTCTGTTGAGATGAACTGAAAAGACTATATTGAAGCCATTGCTTGGTCAACTGCTAAGAAAATTGGTGCAGTATGTTGCGCGAGAGAGTTTTTCTCTTCAGAATCAATCTTACATATCTATAAGTCTACCATTCGTCCATGCTTTGAATATTGCTGCAACATATGGTCCGGTGCTTCTACTGTTTATTTAGAAATCCTTGATAAAATCCAAAGAAGAATCAGCAATATTAGTGACCCTGACATGGCGTCTAGGCTGTAATCATTTTCTCACCACCGAAAAGTTGCCTCCCTGTGCCTTTTCTATAAATACTTTCATGGTAATCGAGTTTGTAAGGAATATTGTTTGTACGATTGGGTCAGTGTTTGTGGCTAGCTAAGTTATAGTTAAGACAGAAGAAGACCACCCTTTCCCCAATCCCCCCTTCGGCCTTGTGCCACATTTCTGTGTATTAAACAGAATAAATATCGCTCTACGAGTTTACAGCTAGACTTTACGAGTGTAAGCAGTACTAAATTGGCTAAAATGGCTCAACAATTAACAGAGAATTTGGCTAGATGTAACGTGCTATGCTGACAGTTTCTTTTTTTTTCGCTTGTGGAAGTCTCTTCCGTCTCCATACTTTCTAGTTAACTTTGATCTTCAAAAATTTTAATGCAATGTTAGTCTTTATCTACTGTCTTCCTGATTACTCTTCTATTGTTCTTGTTTTTTTTTATTAATTTCTGTCTAATTCTTTAACATCTAGTAACACCTTGTATCATAGTGGTTTTACTACCTTTCATGGGGCAAATTTAGCTTTAATTGTTTTTAAAAAAAAAAACAGTCTAGGAGGAGGGACTAAACTTTATTCCTCAACTGAAGCCCGTGAATGCGAGGCCAGAAATGGCGATCACTTACCATACGTTATTTCCAGTAATTTATCGATTTTTTTTTCTGGTGAAAAAATCTTTAACAATTGTCTTTCATTCGACCGTAAAACAGAACTTTCAAAGCCAGAAACCTCAAACCAATATCATGAACGATAAATAAACCACGAATGTCATTATGGGTTTCTTAATTGCATCAGACAAATTAAAGATCCCAATTCAGTGTCATTCTGTGCTGTGCCTTTAGCGTTTCATGTCTTCGGGAGTTTTATTTTCTTTCTCTAAATCCACGTTTCCTCTTTTCTTTTTCTTTTTTTTAAAAATCCTTTCCTCTTCCCTCTTTCATCACCAAAATGTGAACTAAATCTATGTTTGTCGCCAGTGAACGTTGCTTGGAAAGCAGAATGGAGTTTTAAAAAAAGTGAAGATATCCTAATTTAAAATCTAATAAAAGTAGAAATAAAAAAAATAGCTGAATATAAAAGCAAATCTGATCTTGTTTTCTGCATTGATTACCTGCGTACCTCCCTCGAGTAATATGCCCGCCATTTTGCAAAAATGGGTAAAGGCTATAATTAGTAACATTAGGAACGAAAACGAGGGACTGAATGAACAAGTGAATTAACTTGTGGACGTTCGGCGCCATTTGCATGCAGAGAATCGCTTGTCGTAGTTTGATCATACCTGAGTTGAGGAAAAAATAAAGAAAAGAAAAAGAATGAAGGAGATAAAAAAAAGTTAATCGTAAAAAAGATGTTAATCCCGAAAATTTCACTTTTCGAACATTCTCCATTCCAGAGTATTTCATTCGATTCAGACAAATGGAATAGAATTGAAAAATTTTTTATCTAAGAATAAGGATTGCACTTCAGAAAAACGAAGGAGATTCACAAACGAGAGTGGAAGAAAACGAAGGAAAAAGAATAGATAGATAGATAGATAGATAATGAACAGACTGAGATAGATAGATAGATAGATAGATAGATAGATAGATAGATAGATAGATAGATAGGAACATGATGAGACAGATAATCAACAGTCTTAGACAGATATGTAGATATACAGATGTGAACAAAGATAGATAGATGTCAATAGACAAAAATAGATAGATAGATAGATAAATAGGAACAGGGTGAGACAGATAATGAATAGTTTTAGATAGATAGATAGACAGATAATGAACAGACTGAGATAGGTAGATAGATAGATAGATAGATAGATAGATAGGAACAAGTGACATAGATAGATAGATAGATAGATAGATAGATAGATAGGAACATGATGAGACAGATAATCAACAGTCTTAGACAGATATGTAGATATACATATGTGAACAAAGATAGATAGATGTCAATAGAAAAAGATAGATAGATAGATAGATAGATAGATAGGAACATGATGAGACAGATAATGAATAGTTTTAGATAGATAGATAGATAGATAGATGGAAATAGACAAGTAGATAGACAGAAAAACTGATATAGATAATAGATAGATAGATAGATAGGAACATGATGAGACAGATAATCAACAGTCTTAGACAGATATGTAGATATACAGATGTGAACAAAGATAGATAGATGTCAATAGAAAAAGATAGATAGATAGATAGATAGGAACATGATGAGACAGATAATGAATAGTTTTAGATAGATAGATAGATAGATAGATAGATAGGAACAGGGTGAGACAGATAATGAATAGTTTTAGATAGATAGATAGATAGATAGATAGATAGACATATAGATAGATAGATAGATAGATAGATAGGAACATGATGAGGCATATAATGAATAGTTTTAGATAGATAGATAGATAGATATATGGAAATAGACAAGTAGATAGACAGAAAAACTGATATAGATAATAGATAGATAGATAGATAGATAGATAGGAACATGATGAGACAGATAATCAACAGTCTTAGACAGATATGTATATATACAGATGTGAACAAAGATAGATAGATGTCAATAGACAAAAATAGATAGATAGATAGATAGATAGATAGGAACATGATGAGACAGATAATGAATAGTTTTAGATAGATAGATAGATAAATAGGAACATGATGAGACAGATAATCAACAGTCTTAGACAGATATGTAGATATACAGATGTGAACAAAGATAGATAGATGTCAATAGACAAAAATAGATAGATAGATAGATAGATAGATGGGTAGCAAATTTCAATTTCAGAACAATGTCAGGCAAATGATGAGTGGAAAACAGTCCTTTTATGGCATTGTGTCGTCTAGGTTCACTGATGTGGATGGAGGGGGGGTAGATATAAAAACGCAATTTAAGGAGTGGACACGGTAAGTATTCAGGATCAATGAAATGTAATTGATATTATACATACATACATACATACATAAATACATATATATATATATATATATATGTGTGTGTGTGTGTGTGTGTGTGTTGTGTGTGGAACTTAACGCACACACAAACACAAACATATATATATATATATATATATATATATATATATATATATATATATATATATATATATGAAGAGCGTTGGTTTTGAAAATTTTTTTGTGGTCATTTAGTGTGATAAAGAGTTGCGCCATGCTGATGCACTTTATTCGGTCATCTAGGTCTAATTTTTGGGCGATTGCTTTAGCTTCTTTATTGATATCGTGTTCTATTGTTTTTGGTGCCTTTTTGTATATTTTGGTTATGTTGTTCTTGAGTAATTTATTGTGCGTAGCGGGGTGGCTTAGTTTGTATAAATTTCTTGTGTTGTCAGCTGCGATAAATACATTTGTTGAATTGTTTATTTTAGTTATATCTTCTTTTAGTTTTTTTTTATAAATGCATCTTGATTTTTATGGGATTTTGTGTTTCTAACTAGGTCAGTTAAGTCCTTCTCGAAGTCATCTTATTCTTTTTGTTGCGGGGGTGTGCATTTTCTCCCGCAAAATAACCTCCAAAATAGACTACCCACAATGCACCACTGACCCGTATATATAAATAGCCGAGAAAGAAAACAACACTCGTGGCCTGACGATTGCGTCTAGCTAGAAACAGCCTGTCGCCTCTAAGTGTTGACTTCAATGTTCACTTTTATATACAGTGTTGTTCGATAAAAGTGACTCACCTGATTTTTTTACTAAATGTTCTTTTCTCCGATGAAACGAAAGTTGAGCTAAATTCAGAGGATAAGCGATCTAAAATCCGAAGAAGAAGCTTTGAAAGCTCTTTGAATTTAGCAGTAAGTACTGTCAAGCATCCGTTCACTATAATGTTCTGGGGATGCTTTTCTTTTCATGGAACTGGTTTCTTAAAACCTATTGAAAAGACCCTCAGGAGAGAGTAGTACAAAAGAATTTTAGAGTCTTGTCTGCTCCCTTCTGCTGAAAGGGTGCAAATCGATCCTACCAAGCTCATTTTTATGCAGGATAATGCTCCCTGTCACAAATCAAAATTGATGAAGGAATACTTTCATGAGAAGCATGTGAGTGTTAGGACATGGCCGCCCCAATCTCCTGACCTCAACCCCATAGAAAACTTATGGAGCATTATAAAGTACAGGCTCTCGAGAAAGCAGTTGAGCATCAAAGAGGATTTGATTGTGAATTTCATATCCGAATGGAATTCAATACTTGGAGATGAGATTTGCCAGAACCTAATCAAGTCAATGCCAAAAAGGGTTGAAAAGATTATTCAAAATAAAGGAGGACCCATAGATTATTAAATATTTCGAACTATAAAACCTATTATAAATAAATTATACCTCTATTATTATTCATTTAAAACTGTTCGGTTATGTTTCTATTGATTACTAGTTGCTTAAATTAAGTGAGTCACTTTTTTTGCACAGAGCTTTATCCCTAAATCTCATTTATATCCAAAATTATAATTAACAATAGAATACCTTAGGGTGAGTAAACTTTTTTACTAGGTGGTCGGGAAGGGGTCTTTATATTAGTAAGATTAAAATATATATATATATATATTTATATATATATATATATAACTTTAAACGTTATTTTAGTGGATACTTGTATTTGAGTAGACGCCCAGTTTATTTATTAAACAGTATGTTTATTCAAATTCGTCTTCAGGCCTGAATGTTCGAGAAATCTTACTCAAGATAAATTTGCGCTCTTTAGGTAGAGGGAGCTCTTGTTAAGTGCAACAGGATTTGACCAACCGAGATACAAAAATTCAATTAGGCAAAGCCCGAATTATACCCTTAAGCGAATCGACTCTCGCCACAGATCTTCCGAAAATTTCGTATCTAATCAATTTCGTATTCAATCGTAAATAGAAATTTTCTAATGGAATTATTATTAATTCAACAGATTTTTGTCACTTTGCCTTAGAATTATAGTTTTAAGTTTTACTCTATTTATGCGTTAAAATACCCAACATCAGGGATAGTATGGACGTGGATATAAAAGTAGACAATGAAGTCAACATCCAGAAGCGACACTCTCTTTACTGCTTAAACACAATCGTCAACCATAAATATATATATATATATATATATATATATATATATATATATATATATATATATATATATATATATGAAACCCAGACGACATGCATTTAGCGGATGTCAGAATTTGTTGAAAAATACATCCCAGGCAATCCCTAAACATAACCCCGCTTTCGAATGTAACTATTAACTGATACAACAAAAAATTGAAATTGAACACGCTACCACCCCTTGTCTAGATGAATGGATTTCTCGGTATCGTTGGAAATACTCAATTATGAATCTTTGACGTGCTTTTAAAACTCGGTAAATTTAAAAATAAGTTACTCCAAAATTCGCTTGAGGATGAAATGGAACTAATGTCTTTAATTTAGTTACAAAATTAAATTCAAAGCTTTTAACTTCCATTTTTGAAACATGGTTATTACTGTGTAGCGAATAAACCATATTTTAAATCAGTTAATTTATAATATTAATGCTCTGTAAATTTACATTGAGCACTATTGATTAAAAATAAAAACATCTATAAGAACTATATATTATATATCTTACTGTTCTTTCTTTCTTTCTTTATATATATATATATACATATACATATACATATATATATATATATATATATATATATATATATATATATATATATATATATATATATGTGTGTGTGAGTGAAGTCCAATTAATGAGATCCAAACAATTTACCTCATACAGATGATCATTTCGTCCATGGGAAAAACGGTTTTCCCTGGACTTATCAATGTAAATGCATTTACTAAAATGAACCAATTCCCCCGTTTGTTCACAGGAAATTTGAAAGGTAATGGAAGGAAGGAAGTAAAAAAGAAAAAGGAAAGAATAAAAGAAGAGGGAGTAAGAATTGTCTATAATAGTGGAGGGAGTTGTATAGATATAGAGGGGTAAGGGACCTAACGTGGTTGTGGTGGCGTCGGGTACAGATAAACGTGACGGCTGAAAATGGACACTGACATAAATGTAAGCTATCAACACTTGTGCCAGGAAGAACAATGAACAAAAAAAGGCTATGGAACATTTTAGAGAGGAGCTTAAAATTATTAAAGAATGGGAGTAGGAATTTAAACTTAATACTTTAAAAAAAAGAAGATATTAATATTAATCCATTCAGTACTACATCTTTAATTATATAGTAAAAGTTACTGTAAAAAAATTTAAATAATATATTAATTTCATTTAAATATAACAAATCTCATTGTATCAATATATTAATATTTTAAATACTAAGTTTATAATTTAAATTATATCAAACTTATACTAATTATTTAAAAATTCTTTAAAGGATTAAATTTAAATTCAATATACAGGGGTTGGACCAAATAAATGGAACAGCTGCAAATTCCACTCCTATATTTCAAAGATCTATTATATTAAGAACTTTAACTAAAACTTCGTAATTACAGGTTACATCTATTGTAAAATTGTTTATTTATCTAATTTACTCGCTTTGTCTTATTTATTTTTAAAATTTAGTAAAATTTAAGCTAAATGCGTGACCTCTCCTAGTTCGAAAATGGGCAAATTGTTGGAGCTCACATGGCAGGAGCCTCGATCACTAAGGTTGCTGAACTGTTTGGTTTTTCAAGAATTATGACGCAATTCTAGCAACCGTAGCAATTCGGGCCGGACTTGTAAACTTACTGACAGGGACCGACGTGTATGGAAACGCAATGTGGCAACAAATCATCGGACTACTGCGGCTAAAGTGACTGCTGAGTTGAATAACCATCTGAATAGTCCAGTTTCTACTAAAACTGTTCATCGTGAGCTCCATAAGTCTGCATATCATGGAAGAGCCGCCGTAGGGAAACCTCTTCTCTCCACTCGCAACATTCAGAAGAGGTTGAAGTGGTGCAGAGATCACAATGCCTGGACTGCAGACCAATGGAAGTAAGTCATATTCTCAGACGAGTCCAGTTTTTCTCTTTTCCCAACTTCAGGGTGAGTTTATGTATAGAGGCAGCCCAAAGAAGCTTACAACCCTGACTGCCTTCTTCCAACAGTGAAGCATGGAGGTGGATCAGTGATAGTTTGGGCCGCCATATCATGGAAATGTCTCGGTCCAATAGTTGCACTGCATGGTAGAATCAACAGCAAAGATTACCTGAACATTTTGGGTGATGATGTTCATCCAATGGCCCAGACTTTATTCCCTGATGGTGTCTGCATCTTCCAAGACGATACTTCTCCAATACATACCGCTCGACTGGTTAAGAATTGGTATGAAGAGCATGAAAGTGAGCTAGAACATATGGAGTGGCCTCCCCAATCTCCAGATATCAATATTTTTGAACATTTGTGGTGCATTTTGGAGCGACAAGTTAAGAGCCGCTATCCTGCACCGTCGTGTCTTAAAGAGCTGGAGAAGGTGTTAATGGAAGAATGGCTGAAAATTCCTCTGGATGAAGTCAGGAAGCTGTATGATCCCATTCCTAGATGTATTAAAGCTGTATGTGAGGCTAAAGAAGTATCAACTCCATATTAAATAAATTTTCTTTGAATTTAACAAGTGTTTCAATTATTTTGTCCAACCCCTGTATATATAAAAAAATAGTATTATAAAATTCTAGGGTTATAAAAACAAGATATATTTTTGTGTAATCTTGACATATATATATCTGTTAAAATAGATGTTATTTTCATCTTTGCGTAATTTAGACGCCAAATATTTATTAAGTTTAACTTTGTTTTTATTTTTTATTTTTGGGAAACAACGCAACTTCAACTATGTTAAAATTTCAATAAATAGCTAAAATTTATTAATAATAGAAAAGAAAAAAACGTAAATTCCTCCTTAAACTCTGCAATTTTATTTATTATACCTTTAATTTTTTCTCCTAAATCGGAATAGATAGGTTCTCATCGCCCAGTTCACACTCTTCTCCGACCTTTTAAAAAGTAGTAGAGTTTTATTCCTTGTTTCCAGATTCGGGTTGGGTTTCCGGGTCTTTCTGAAATCTTTTCATTTTCTTTTACTCTCACTAGCCCCTAGCGTATTAATGCCATTACCGTATTGCATAGATTGAATTGATTGCAACAAAAAGATACATCAGGTATGGCCCTCCTGACACCTGATCTTAATTGATCGGAGGTGTTTACATGTGTATAATTTCGTTATAGTTGCTTAAATTGGTTGATAATAAATATAATATTCAAAAGATTCACTTGACAGGTATTTGACTATATTTCTGTTCATGGGTAATGGAGCAGTGTCATGCCCGGATGTCGATTGTTTTTTTTTATTTTCATCTAAAGGTTGAGGCAAGCAAAGGTTACCTTGAATTCAAATATATTTATACTTGAGAACATTTCCAAACAGAAACCAACTGATTAAACTTCGTTACCCTACATGAATTTATTTCTAACTAGGCCTAACCTGCAAAATTATGTGCTACCATTTTGAAAATGTTTGGTTTACTCGTTTGCACATAATAAGCCTCGTATATTTTTAACCCAACATTACTTTGTTAACGTGATAATCTATCGCTCAATAATAATAATAATAATAATAATAATAATAATAATAATAATAATAATAATAATAATAATAATGTGTTAGGCCAAAATGCAGGGTCTGTTGATAAATATCCAGAATCAATTGATCATCTTGTATCAGGTTGCACGGTATTGGCACCCACTGAGTATAAAACTCGGCACGACAGAGTGGGCCAATATCTGCACTGGTAAATCTGCAACTTGTACGACAAGGAAACTGAAAGAAATTGGTATGAACACCACCCAGACCTAATCATATGATAGAAATGAAGCCCGGAAAGAAAGGTCTTAAGTTCGGAATTTTCTGGCACGCCTGTGTCCTTTATCAACGGACCGAGAAATATACAGAAAATTAGGAATTACTTACCGACAGATATTTTTGTAGACGGTGTATTTTCTGGTGGAAATCATATTGTTAGCAAAAATCTGATTTGTGTCAGATTACTCGTTGTGCGATTTTTTAAATTATATATATATATATATATATATATATATATATATATATATATATATATATATATATATATATATATAAGAAATTGTTAGAAGGATTTGAAATAATCATAATTAAGTAATTCATCGAGTTTTAAAAGAAACCTCAACAGAATGCAGAAAGCACTGGACGGCCGTTTCGTCCTATATTTGGATTTATTATTATAAAAGAGCATATGAAAAACTGCCCAGTAGAGGGCAAGTGCAGATCGACTAGGATAGTATACCAGGCAACCATTATCCCTAAAGAAAATACGACAAACCATGATGTTTACATCGGCATTTCTGCAGGAGAATTTAAAAAGAGAATCAATATACATAGACATTCATTCACCAATGCAAAATTAAAACACCAAACAGCCCTTTTGAAAAAAATTTAGGAATTGAAAGAAGAGGGTCTAAATCCTCAAATAAATTGGAAAATTCTGGGTTTCCCGACCCCCACCCAATAGTTTTAGGGATAGGTGCAAGTTATGGTTAGGAGAAACATCAAGATAATAAAATATGAACATCAAGGCAAACTATTAAATCAACGGAGAGAGCTAATCACGAAATGTTGACATAAAAATAAATTCAAAATTGAATCAGAATACATGTGTATATATGTGGGGGTGTATGTTTACGTATAGTGGCATATATGTATGAACATGTAAATGTATATATATATGTATGTATGAAGATATGTACGCATATAAGTGTGTTGGACAGTATGATTTATTCCATTGTGTGCTTTGATATTACCCACAATCTATAAATCTATAACTCAACTAATTTACATTAATCTTAACGGGCTTAAGTTTAAATCCCCCAATATTAATTAATATTGGACACCTGTAGTACAAAAACTATTTACTGTGAATCCCAGAAAAAACACTCTGGGGTCTTTATAAGAAATGCCACATAGTAGGAACTGATATTAAACTACAAACAACAAGTCCTGGCCACAAATAAACTCCAACCCCAGACTGCTTCCCCCGGGACAAGATATCTTACGCCCCCACCAATCGCTAACACAAACCCATTCTCGTTAACAAGGCGTTTACCAGAGGAGGACTGACATTGAAAATAAGTTTAGAACAATGCTCCGAGACAGACACTTAGGGGCTGATGATAGGTTGTGTTGAAGTAATTTTTATGTTTTTGCTGTAATATATATATATATATATATATATATATATATATATATATATATATATATATATATATATATATATATATTCCTAGTTAAATATGTTTGTAACTTAGTGAACAGAAAGAAATTTTAGTCTTTTTTGTTGCCTGCATACAATGATTTATTTATTTTGCTGTTCTCTTCTCGGTTTTCATAATCACAACGTTTCGGCCTTCTTCAGGATGTCGCCGTTCGTAACCTTGTCGGTATTTCGAACAGGAATCTTTCTTTAGTCCCCAGCCGTAGAATGTTATAGTTCTGTTTTCCATGGTGGAATACATAACTCGTATTAATCCTTATTAAATAATTTCTCTCTGCGACGCCGTTTTTAGTCAGATATTTTACTACGTGTGCTCGAGATTGAACTCGGGATAACAGTAAACTGCATGTCCATTATACCATTTGGCCATCCGATAGAAATTTGGTACCTTTAGCTTAATGACTATATAATTTCCTGATGAAGGACTCCATTATGGTTCCGTCCTGGGTATGACGATAAACTACATCCGCGTCCAGGGTAAGACGATAAACTATCTTCCAACAGCAAGGCCTCTGATCAGGAGGTTTTGAGGAGCGTGGAACCACCTCTTAATTGCTGGTGTTCCCAGGTCCAACCTGACCCGGGGTGGTAGCACCTGTTAGGGTCCAAGCTATGAGCACATAATGAATTCCCAAATTTGTGTAAAAAATAGTTTTCAATACCAGAAATACTTTGTAATAAAAAAAATTATTACCACCAATAATTTTTTAAGGAAAAATTATCATCAGTAATAATTAAAATTTACATTGAAACATATACTGTTAGTGTGTGTAGATTTTGATTTAGTGCGAACAAAATATTACCAAATGAGTCATTTAAAAATTAAAAAAAATCTCTTTATGAAAATAAAACCATCCAAGATTGTAAATTTCCTAAAAGAAGTTGGAGTGTATTAAAAAATATGAGTAATTGAAAAATGGTTCAAATATATATGTATACATACTCACTTTTTTTTAACCAAACTATCGCTATGAATCTATTTCAAAATTTTGTTGGTAGTAAATGACCCACTGAGGTTGATATGCCATAAAACAAAACAACCAACGAACGAAATCCATTATGGTTCTATTTTCTACGCTAGGTCTACTGAGCATTTTTTTTGTTCTT
>OZ038498.1:105397526-105402526 GCA_964036315.1 Acanthosepion esculentum | reverse complement strand
AAAGTGTGTGACAGTGCTGGGAGACTACGTTGAAAAATAAAAAAAAGTAAGCTTCTATCTGTATTAGAAGTCCTTATACCGAAAAATTCACCTTATTTATTCAATGACCCTCGTATATATATATATATATATATATATATATATATATATATATATATGTCCAAGTAAGATGAGACCGAATAGGGGGAGAATTCCAATGTTCGTAACATTTAATTTAAAATAGGGCACAATACAAATTAGAGCAATATTATTTAAAGATATTACATCGAAAACATGTCAAAATCGTTGCACATTTAATTTACAATCCCCTGATGAGATGCATTTGCTACGCATCGAAACACGGCTGCAATGGTGTAGCGATTTGTGACATGTTTTCGATGTCATATACTAATATATATATATATATATATATATATGTGTGTGTGTGTGTGTGTGTGTGTGTGTGTGTGTATGTATGTGTGTGTGTGTGTGTGTGTAAGTACAGGGTTGATATGAATGGAATAAAATTCTAATATCCAAAAACACTGTTTTTAAAAGATTGCTCAATACCGAGTAGAGCAAATAATATTAATTCAAAATTATAACATATGCATGTTGTAAGAACACAAAAAAGTTTCAATATTGTTTCAACCCTTCTGGTGTCTTTTCAAGTGATGATGATGTATGGAAAATAAACTATTTTAAGAGTTCAACCCCCCCCCCTTAGTATGGGAAACAATCTTATGTAACCTAAGTTGATCAATCAGAATAAAAGTATATTATAAATTCAAATAACGCGACAATATACCCGAAGTACAATGAGAGCTGAGTTCGAATTCCAGTCGTATCCATTACATTCACTTACGTGCTAATATTCTTGGGAAAGGTATGAATCATTTTCTTCTCCCCCCCCCCCAGCTATGGGTAAATAGTAGGAGAGACCGGGTTCTATAACCTTGGATGACAACCGGTCTACCGCACAAAGAAATGGCAACCTACTGCGGGAAAAATAATCTGCCTCGTCAGTCATGTATCGAAAGATACATGATCGCCTAAGCGTGTATCATGCATGGCACATAGCTGACTGACTTTATTACAGATGCATAAACAAAGGGAGATAATAAATATATTAAAAATCACCATTTTAAATTCGATTAAAAATAATTTTATAGATAATTTTCTGAAATAAAAATCCCAAAATGAAAGCAAAAGAAAAATGAAATAATAAAACAGAGTCATATTTGTACTAAGTCATTTGACACGGTGGAGTAATGGATAACGGCTCGGGGCCGAGTTCGAATTCCAGACGAATCCATTACATTCACTTACGTGCTAATACCCTTGGGAAAGGTATGAATTTTCTTCTTCTCTCCCCAGCTATGGGTAAATAGCAGGAGAGACCGGGTCCTATAGCCTTGGATGGCAACTGGTCTACAGCAGAAAGAAATGGCAACCTACTACAGGAAAATAATCTGCCTCGTCAGTCATGTATCGAAAGATACATGATCGCCTAAGCGTGTATCACACATGATACATAACTGGCTGAACTGACAATCTATTATTACATTAAAGTTAAGATTAAATTAGAATTCAATATAACTAATAAAGTTTTAATTTCACAGTTAAATTTAAAATTAAAAGTTCAAAAGTTCAAATGTAAAATTCTAAATTTAACCGAGCATCAAGTTTAATACTATTAGAAAATTATTCAGAAATGAAATTAGATGGAAAAAATATATTATTGTTCTTAACGAAGAGCAAATTTATCAGGTGAGTTCATAGGAAAGGTACAGTGCTGTTCGATAAAAGTAACTCATCTGATTTTTTTACTAAAAATATTTTTTGTCTATTGTTTTTGAGGTTAAAATAATTTTTAATCTTACTAATATAAAGACCCCTTCCCGACCACCTTGGAAAAAATGTTTATTCACCCTAAGGTATTCTATTGTTAATTATAATTTTGGACATTATTTACATTATTCGGACTATTGTCCTCATCTTTGTCGCCATATTTATCACAACGTTTCAGCCGTTTTACGCCCCGGCCTTCTTCAGGTGGTGGTCGAACTGAACCCTTTATTTCGCTCACTGGGGTAGACTGTTCTAGTTTCACGTGCCATGTTTAATGGATGTCAGTTATCAGTTATCTCCTGTTAATTTTTCCCTCTGAAAGTTCTCCACTGCATTAACCGGGTATTGAACTCACACTCTTCGAGTCCTGTCACTGGATCTAACCAACGCCTTTATCCGCTGTGCCATGTGTCCTTGAGAAATATAGGCAGTTATAAATTTGGATATAAATGAGACTCAGGAAAAACTCTGTGCACAAAAGTGACTCAGATATCGCACTCTAATGATTAAACTGGTAAATTTAAGGATCTTTTGACAAAATATTGAAAACTATTTTACAATACACTCAGAACAATATTCTAGAGAATTCTAGAACAGCTTAAATTAAATCTAGAGTATTCCAGAATATTCCAGAAAGCCTCATACAGTATAAAAACAGCTTGAAATAGCCACTCAAGTCACTAACCAGATGAAAGGGTACAAACACTCATCAGAACCAATTAAGGCATCTATTATTGAACTCTCAAAAGCAGGCAAGTCTACGAGAGAAATTGCAGAAATTGCTATAACCCCGCGATCAAGTGTCTCTCGAGTGCTTAGGGCACATAATGATGCCACTCCTGCTCCAAGGAAGGAAACAAGGGGACGAAAGAAAAAGATTGATGATAGAACTTGCAGGGTAATCAAGAGAGAAGTTGCGAAGAATAGGACTATAACTAGCCAAGAAATTGCAGCCAGTCTAAGCGAAGAGCAAGGTGTTAGTCTTGCCTCTTCAACAGTCCGTCGGTGGCTGTTAGAACGAGGCTACAAATCTTGTACACGAAGGTTTAAGCCGCTAATAAGCAAAGCTAACAAAGCCAAAAGACTTGAATGGGCTCACTATTACAAAAGTTTCACCGTAGAAAACTGGAAGAATGTTCTCTTCTCGGATGAAACGAAAGTTGAGTTAAATGCAAATGATAAGGTGAGTCACTTTTATCGAACAGCGCTGTACATAAAACTGTTTCTTTTTACGTTGATTAATGCGTTCACTTGTGTACGGGGACAAAGTCCATGTATTGGAAATTAGAAATGTCATGTGTCGACATGAAACATGCGAATATCTACCCGATCTTTATTAGACAGGGCTTATTTCTGGAGGTACCCGCCAAAATCAACAAAAACAGGCCACGTGATACAAGAACCAAAGAGAAGCGTGTTGAAGCGGTAAACTGACGAATAAAAGCAATATAGAATGAAATTTAAGCAAAGACATATTTGATTTATTCATATTGATGTCAGTCCATAAAAATGAAACGAAAGAATTAAAAAGGAAAGTAATGTGAAGGATTTTTTTTTGTTAGTGTTGAGGTTCAAGGAAAAAAAATACTAGAAATAAACCCCTTAGAAAACTATAAAAAGATAAGTTTTAAAAAATTCTAAATTATACTTTAGTATGAATTCGATATAAACAGTAAAATACAAAAAAAAAAAATGACTGAAAAAATTTCGCACGACAGGAAAATAGAAAACTAAATAAAAGAAAAAAAAAGAGAAAATATGAAAAATAAATGAAGAAAAAACAGAAAGTAAGAAATAAAACAAGAACAAAAAAAAGAAAGAATAGAAAATAAAATAAAAATACCCAAATAGAAAAGGAGAAAAGAAAGCGTAAGTCGGGTCAAAGAGAAACAGAAAAAAGAAGTTGACGAAGAGAAATGAAAACAGGATACAAAGAATGAAAGAGATAGAGAGAGAGAGAGAGAGAGAGAGAGAGAGAGAGAGAGAGGGGGGGGGAGAGAGAGAGAATATGACACAAAGGAAACGAAAAAAGGAAGGGACATAAAAGTAAGTAAATATGCAGTGAAAAAGGAAGAGAGGAAAAAAATTGAGAAAGAAAGAAAGGAAAGGAAAGGAAAGAAAAGGAAAGAAAGGAAAGGAAAGAAAGGAAAGGAAAGGAAAGGAAGGAAAGGAAAGAAAGGAAAGGAAAGGAAAGGAAAGAAAAGGAAAGGAAAGGGAAGGAAAGGAAAGGAAAAAAAGAAAGGAAAGAAAGGAAAGGAAAGGAAAGAAAGGAAAGGAAAGGAAAAGAAAGAAAGGAAAGGAAAGAAAAGGAAAGAAAAGGAAAGAAAGGAAAGGAAAGAAAGGAAAGGAAAGGAAAGGAAGGAAAGGAAAGGAAAGAAAGGAAAGAAAAGGAAAGAAAGGAAAGGAAAGGAAAGGAAAGAAAAGGAAAGAAAGGAAAGGAAAGAAAGGAAAGGAAAGGAAAGAAAAGGAAAGAAAGGAAAGGAAAGAAAGGAAAGGAAAGGAAAGAAAAGGAAAGAAAGGAAAGGAAAGAAAGGAAAGGAAAGGAAAGAAAAGGAAAGAAAGGAAAGGAAAGAAAGGAAAGGAAAGGAAAGAAAAGGAAAGAAAGGAAAGGAAAGAAAGGAAAGGAAAGGAAAGAAAAGGAAAGAAAGGAAAGGAAAGAAAGGAAAGGAAAGGAAAGAAAAGGAAAGAAAGGAAAGGAAAGAAAGGAAAGGAAAGGAAAGAAAGGAAAGGAAAGGAAAGAAAAGGAAAGAAAGGAAAGGAAAGAAAGGAAAGGAAAGGAAAGAAAAGGAAAGAAAGGAAAGGAAAGAAAGGAAAGGAAAGGAAAGAAAAGGAAAGAAAGGAAAGGAAAGAAAGGAAAGGAAAGGAAAGAAAAGGAAAGAAAGGAAAGGAAAGAAAGGAAAGGAAAGGAAAGAAAAGGAAAGAAAGGAAAGGAAAGAAAGGAAAGGAAAGGAAAGAAAAGGAAAGAAAGGAAAGGAAAGAAAGGAAAGGAAAGGAAAGAAAAGGAAAGAAAGGAAAGGAAAGAAAGGAAAGGAAAGGAAAGAAAAGGAAAGAAAGGAAAGGAAAGAAAGGAAAGGAAAGGAAAGAAAAGGAAAGAAAGGAAAGGAAAGAAAGGAAAGGAAAGGAAAGAAAGGAAAGAAAAGGAAAGAAAGGAAAGGAAAGGAAAGGAAAGA
>OZ038498.1:105387526-105395026 GCA_964036315.1 Acanthosepion esculentum | reverse complement strand
AAAAACACTTATAATAAAAAATTCGTGGATTTACCAAATAACAAAATTCAAAGAATTCTCACTTGTAATATTTGAACTTTAGCGTTGCGATTTGCCCGCTCCAACACTACATAGCCGTTAATAAATAGCTCATTCTTAAAAACATCTTTCGGTCGGAAAAACAATTTATTTCGTCTTCCAGTTTTGATTCTAAAGGAAAAAAATACAGCCTAAAGCATGAAGCATTTGAAAGTACTAGCTGAATTTAAAAAATACACCATATCCATTTTATACATAAGGAACTCATCATTCAGTGGATTATTAGTGGTATAATGCTTATAATTATGTCTACTAGCGAAGAGATTTCACCAATAATTGCATTAATATTGCTAATTGATTCAAGGTATATATATATATATGTATGAATATATGTATGAATAAAAAGAAAGAACGGTAAGATATATAATCCGGTGTTCTTATTGATATTTTTATAAAACAGTGCTCAATGTAAATTTACAGAGCATTAATCTTATATATATATATATAAAGACATTTTTATGTTTATACATTCTTTTTATAGATACAAATATTTAAGTAAATACACGGTTTATAATAAACAGTATAAAGTCGATAAATAACTTATGTTATATATATATATATATATATATATATATATATATATATATATATATATATATATATATATATATATATTGACTGATTTAAAATATGGTTCCTTCGCTGCACAGGAGTTACCAGGTTTCGAAAACCGAAGCTAAAATCTTCAAATTTAATTTTTTAAAGTTTTTACCTTCGGTTTTTGAAACATGGTAATTCCTGAGAAGCGAAGGAACCATACTTTAAATCAGGTAATTTATAATATCAATAAGAACACCGGATTATATATCTTACTGTTCTTTCTTTTTATCACAATATATATATATATATATATATATATATATATATATATATATATATATATATATATATATATTGTGTGTGCTTGTATGTATGTATGTATAAACATGCATACACACATATAATAATATATGAAATATGCCTCTATTTTAAGCAGTCAATAGATATATTTGTATATGTATATGCGTTTGTGTGCATACAATAAAAGCTGAGAAAATACCCATACACACACATATTTACGATACGTCCGTAATACATTTTCATTTTAACTTTCAATAATATATATATATATATATATATATATATATATATATATATATATATATATATAATATATTTGTGTGTATGTATGAAATTGCTAATTGGAAAAAGCCAAGAAAGAAAGAAAATCAAATGTAATTGAAGTTGTGAAAAAAATGGTCAAAATAGCTTGGGAAGGAAATAAAAGCCAATCATTTTGTCGAGTGTCGACCTTCGATTCAGCCGGCTTTCGTTTGCATAAAGACTTCCAGTGAATCCAGTCGCCCTCACGTTGTCACACGAGTAATTAAGAAGACATTATTATTTTGATTATTATTACCATTTTTATTCTTATGAAGTGTTGTTATTTGAATAGAAAAAAACCCCCCAAAAAACAACGTTAATGAAAAGGAGAAGGAAGAGAAAATCGAGATTCGTTGAAACGAGCGTCAGCTATGAACTGAAGTTGGCCGATTACATGGCGTTGTGTCACATAAACAACCCGAGAAAAATATCGGAAGTAATTTATTATTATCTGCATTAGATTGTAAGTAAACATTATTATCGGCGTCGGATCTTCCAATCTCAACATCACGAATCAGGAGCACACACACACACACACACACACACACGCACACACACACACACACACACACACACACACACACACACACACACACACACACACAGATCCAAATAATCAGATACAAAATATAAATATTTTATCTGTACATACACGGACGCCGAATATATATTTATTCAATCTTCATTGCATCCCGCTTCGTTACGCGCCGTACCCCCCCCCCGGCCAGGACGTAGGCGATCATGGCTTTCCGCATCGTCCTATCTTGTAGATCGTAATAAACTTTCTCCTACGCCCTCTTCCGCCATCAATTTACTCAAACTCACTAAATATGTTATGCGTTGTTTTCCCTCGTCCCTCTTGCCCTCTGTCACGTGAGTATCAGATTTTCCAAGCCTTCCTTCCTCATTATGCGCCCCAACTCTCTCTTCCTGGTGTTAAGTATTTGTTAACTTTTTGTTTCCACTTTCTCCAAAACTTCGTCGTTGTTCATATATTAATGTCATGGTATCCTCAGCATCATTCTGTAGAACCATATTTCTGTTGCTTCAAGCACTCACTGTCGTACAGGAGGACAGATATTACGTACCAGTTAAGTAGTCTTTTCCTTGTTTCTTGCGATTATTTTAAATATGTCTTGATACTCTGCTTAGCTTTTGGAAGGCATCTTTGGCTATCCCAAAGTGTATTCCGATTTCAGTGTCACAAATTCCGTCCACTGTTTAAACACTTCCCAGATATTTGAATTTCCACACTTGTTCGATTTTGGTATCTCTGATTTGCAATTCACGCTTGCAAACACATCCTGTTGCAAACACCCATGCATTCTGTCTTCTTGCATTTGGTGTTTAATCCTTTCTTCTCGCTTTCCATCTCTTTCCTTCTGCCTCTCAGGTGTACCTAAAAGAGAAGTGACCAGGCGGCTTCGATAATTTTCCCACGGTACTGCCATTAAAATCACTTTAAACCTTGACCGTGTGTCACATTCTGTATTGACGTGGGTGTTCCGGTGAATTTCTGTACTAACGTCACAGAAAAAAGGAACACATGTCATTTACCCGATAAATTAGAATCAACAACATGGAATTAAATAATGAAATATCTTCGAGTTACTTAATTCCCCAAATAAAAAGTGAAACATGTCAAGATTACAAAAGGTTTCCTACTTGTTCCTTATTTAATCATTTTTATCAAAATTAACTGAAATTTTCAATTCATATTATTATCATAAATATGGTTTGTGAATGTCGGTTTATAATATCTGTTTTTATTCAAATACTAGCAGCCATACCCAGCTGGTCGATCAGAAAAAGCATTCAATTAGAATGGAGCAAAAACAGTATCATGTTTAGATGTAACAGAGTCTATCTTTTTCAATTACTTTAAAGTACTTTCATTAAAAAGCATTTTGAAATTACTGATATAACAGAAGTAGTCTGTAATTATTCAATCGAAGTTAGCCGTTGACATGAAAGTGTAAAACAGGCAACATGAAGACCCAATTCAGACCACAATTATTTTTGAGTTTTTGAAATTCAATTTGTCAGTGTGCTACCAGGGATGTAAAAGCGGATACATTTATAAAGCGATTGTTAAGTTTGATGAAAACTGGTTGTAAGATCAACGAAAAATAAGAAAGAAACCAGTAAAAATCGCCATTTTTCGCTATTTACGCGGGCTTCCACTATATGGGTGGACTCAATTATCAAGTGAAATGATTGTTAAACAATCAACTTGGCTACAATTGAGTGAAGTTTGTATTAGATTGCTTGAAAATTGAGGGAGTTTTTTGTTTAAAATTTGTGTTGAAATTGATTTGAAATTGATATGTGTGTGTGTGTGTGTGTGTGTGTGTGTGTGTTTATACTCATAATTAACTGCGAAACAGTATTAAATCACTTATGTTTTAAAACATTTTTAAAAAACACGGTATGTTTTGGTTTCCGTAGGAGGCTCAGTTTACAATGAATTTACATAGCAAGAAGGATATTCCCTAAAAGGTTGTATGAAATTTAATAAATAATTGATAATCGTAATTTGGAATGCCTAATGCATGGTAATATAAAAAGAAAAATTGAAAAAGAAAATGAATATATCTGCTCACAGATTCCAATACTTCATCCTTTATTGATATTTTTTAATGGAGGGTATATAAACATGGCCATGGGTCATAAAAAGATATAATTTTATTAGCAAAACGAGATGTAAAATGATATAATGAAGGCTGCACGAGATTGAAAATTGCGAAGATGTTGAACAGATCGTAGAAAATTCAAAAATTCATATTAAAAACACTAGAAAAAGTTATATTAAAAACATGCAAAAATGATATTAAAACATTACAAAAATGATATTAAAAACATACAAAAATGATATTAAAAACATACAAGATGATATTAAAACATTACAAAAATATTAAAAACATACAAAAATGATATTAAAAACATTACAAAATAGATATTAAAAACATACAAAAATGATATTAAAAACATTATAAAAATGATATTAAAAACATCCAGAAATGATATTAAAACATCCAGAAATGATATTAAAAACATTACAAAAATGATATTAAAAACATCCAAAAATGATATAAAACATTACAAAACTGATATTAAAAACATCCAAAAATTATATTAAAACATACAAAACTGATATAAAAAAATTTCAAAAATGATATTAAAAACATTGCAAAATGATATTGAAAACATACAAAAATGATATAAAAACATTACAAAAATGATATTAAAAAGATGAAAAAATTCATATTAAAACACTAGAAAAAGTATATTAAAAATATCTAAAAATGATATTAAAAAGATTGCAAAAATGATATAAAAACATTACAAAAATGATATTAAAAACATCCAAAAATGATATTAAAAACATACAAAAATGATATTAAAACATTACAAAGATGATGTTAAAAACATTACAAAAATGATATTAAAAACACCCAAAAATGATATTAAAACATTACAAAAATGATATTAAAAAGATGAAAAAATTCATATTAAAACACTAGAAAAAGTATATTAAAAATATCTAAAAATGATATTAAAAAGATTGCAAAAATGATATAAAAACATTACAAAAATGATATTAAAAACATCCAAAAATGATATTAAAAACATACAAAAATGATATTAAAACATTACAAAGATGATGTTAAAAACATTACAAAAATGATATTAAAAACACCCAAAAATGATATTAAAACATACAAGAATGATATTAAAAACATTACAAAAATGATATTAAAAAGATGAGCAAGAAATGAAAACCGACTGGCTTTAAGAAATAAAAGTTTTCTGAAAAATGAACAGTTTATCTTCCATATGGCCGTTTCAAAATTAATATTGTTATGGTTATTTTTTCTTCTGATCTTACCCCTGATAGTTTTTGATGTGGTTCTAATTATTTTGATATTGTAAAAATTGGATAAATTGCTTTGGATAGTAGATGTTAACGAGTTAGTAGGTAGTATTATAGGGCAGTTTTTATTAAATTTATTGACACTTCGAAAACTCCGATAATAAATTTATTTCAGAAGGTAAGATTTTAATAGCTGCCTCATCAGACCGAAATTACAAAATGCTTTCAATTTATGCAGTAAGAAAAATGGATTTAGCAGCGGATGTTTCAAAAAGATTGTGTTTTTGGCTCTAAACAGAGAGAAAAGATAGAGAATATTAAGCATTTTGGTAAAAGTCTGCCTGTCAAAAGTGTATTTCGCGAAAAATGAATGTAACAATGTACGGTGGATTTAAGAGACACGGTGGCGTAATGGATACCGGCTCGGATTGAAGAATCAGAGGGCCGCGTTCGAATTCCGGTCGAATTTATTACGTTCACTTACGTAGGTAAGGTATGAATACTCCCCCCAGGTATGGGTAAAAAGCAGAACAGACCGAGTTCTATAGCCTTGGACAGCAACTGGTTTACCGCAGAAAGAAATGGCAAAATCCGCCTCGTCAGTCATGTATCGAAAGATATATGATCGTCTGTGAGTGTATCGCACATAACCGAATTCGATGGGTAAATAATTAAAAACAAATTATTTTTTTAAAAGTATTTAAATACGTAAGAAAATGAGTATATTAATCATATATATATATATGGAAATATTTGAAAAATACGTTGTGCGGGGTTTATAGTTTGGTAAGATTAGAATTTCTCATTTAAAAATGCGGCATTCTTTAGATTAAAATTGTGGTTGAATTTATTTCTACGTATGACAAATGCATTTGATAAATTGTTGTGTATAAAATCACTTTTGTGTTCAGAGTTAGTTTTTTTAAAAATTTCTGCAAGTTTTCCCAATGTAATGTGAACAACAGTAGTTTATTTAACGTATAGCTGCTTCAGAATTATTTACGTCTAATTTAATTTACGTCAATACATTTATATTGTATACAGTCAACGACGAAATTATTCGTAAACCCATCAATTTTGAAAAAAATATCCATTTCTCAGAATCTAATGCCTGTATAATGCCAGTTTGTTTTTCTGTTAATAAGCACAAAAAAGGAATACAAAACTCAATTTTCAGAACAATGGGTTAAATACAACAAATTTGACAGGCAAATTATGCAAAATAGGAACAGACAAAATTATTCGTACTGTATGCAAAATAGAAAAATTGAACAATTTTCATAATATTAATAGTCAATAGCATGGCCTCTCATCTTTATACCTTACTGGAATCATTTTCTAAAGTTTTTGATGAGATGTGAATAAGTCTTTTCTGAGATTTTCTTCCATTCTTCAATGGTTACATGTTCTAATTTCTTAAGTTTTTTTGGTGACCGACAATTCATTCGAACTTTCAATTCTCGCCATAGATTTTCAATAGGATTAAAGTCAGGACTCATTGAAGGCCATGAAAGAACTGTAATCCTCTTTTTCCATGTTTTAATGTTGCCACTGTGTCCTTTGGAAGGAACGACTCGCTTTTCTTGCGCCAAATCCTTCTTACATCGTTATGTCCCAAAAGCTCAGTTTTTGTTTCATCATTCCGTAGTATTTGTTCCCAAAAGCAATTGTCTTTTCCAAGAACGTTTTAGCAAATTTAAACCGAGCAACAATGTGACATGGTTTGTGAAGAGGGGTTCGTCGTGGTCGGTTTCCATACAACCCATTTCTATTTAAACAACGTTGTATTGTGCGAGTAATTACGCTGATACCCATCGTATCCAAACTTTTGGCGATGTCTTTCAAAATAATTCTTGGGATTATATTAACATCGCGACAGTTTTCGTGCAATTTTTGGTGACACTTTTGGTTTTATTCCACTCCAGGAAAATTCTCTGTCGTGCCAAACTGTTTAAACTTCTTTATAACGGACTGTGCCGTAGATCAAGGGATAGCTAACCGGTTTGAAATAGTGCTTTAAATATTTCCTGACTTGGGGAGTTAATAATTCTCTGTCTCAAGTCAACGCTAAGCTCCTTTGTCCCCAAGCAAGTATAAAGACAACGAAAATTTTACACTTGCTTGGTTTTTTTTTCTTTGGACTAAGGACTTAAGACACTTGACGATATTTTTCGCTTTGTTCTGATGTTTTTTCTTTCTTTCTTTTTTTACAACCTATTTTTCCTAGGGTGCCAATTTACTCTCAGGAGTCTACAAGTTGAGTCATCCGAGGTTTTTCAAGCGAGTAATACTGTTAATACATATAAATATATATATACATACACACATACATATACACATATCTACACATACATATAGATACACACATACACGTATACACATGTATACAACTGCACATATATACA
>OZ038498.1:105345026-105382526 GCA_964036315.1 Acanthosepion esculentum | reverse complement strand
TAGATACCGAACAAATATCGTGCGGACGTAGTAGAAGACATACCACGTGTCCTTTTAGGGCCAATTAGGAATAAATAAATAATTTAATTCTGGTGCCGATTTTGTTCGGAAAAAGTGTATAAAAACATATGAAATCCGTTCCCAAACAGGATGCACGCAGCCGTCACCAAACTCCACGCAACTCTCGCTGATGATCTTCATGACCTCATGTTAAATGTGACAGCGTTGACAAACTCCAGACTACGGCAACACCGCCAACAGTAAGAAACAATTTCTAACAATCTCTTGTATCCGTTTTTACTATGAATCACGCACACACATATTGACTTTTTCATACAAACACACATATCACAACATTTTATTGTTTCTCACATACGTACACAAAGATAATTTATATTTTATTTCAGAACTTTATTAACCCAAACAAAAAAACATTACTTTCCAATCTATCATCAACTGCTTGTATTGTCGTTATATTAAATTAATGTTTATTTGTTGAAACTACGTTGTCTTTTCTACTGAATTTTATTCCTTCAATGAAAATTGTTTGATTATTCTCGACGGCCAAATTATGAGCGACCCTGTAACGATATTTTGTTAATTTATCGAATCCAGACACTCCAAATTTTAACATTCAACGAAAAACCGGGTAGAAGGATTCTTACAAGCCCACTCACAATTATCATTTTCTGTTCCCACCAAAACGTGAGAATCAAATCTGGAATAATTAAAGGATTTTACCTTAGAGCTCTTAGGATATGTAGCACTGAATACATTAATGAAGATTAGGATTATATTGAGATCACATTAAAATTCTACACTACCCATACTATTTCATCTTAAACGAAAAAAACAAAAACAAAAAAAACAAACTCACAAAAACCATAAGACCAAACGAACAAATACTTAAAAAAAAATTATATAAATTTCATAATGCTACCCTCCAATAATTAATAATAGTAAGGCAAAGTAGAAATTATGTTTGCTCTCAGTCTTACCGTCATTAAATACATGTAATGGCTGTCCACGAATTCTGATGTGTTAGGAGGATATAGAATCTGAACAAAAGTACATTTGCCTTAATAAATATGGCGACAAAGATGAGGACTATATTCCGAAAAATGTGGTAATATATATGCCGATAAAGATGAGGAAAATAGTCCAAATAATGTGTTAATAAATATGGCGACAAAGATGAGGACAATGGTCCGAATAATTTAGTAACAAATATGGCGACAAAGATGAGGACAAAAGTCCGAATAATGTAGAAGTAAATATGGCGACAAAGATGAGGACAATTGTAGACTCGTCCACAATAACCAGTTTACCCTCTGCTAGGAAATGCACTCTTCCTGTTATGATTTTACCAACATCGTACTTGCAGATAATCAACAGACATTCATTGGTTAATCACCGTCAATCTAGCTTGCTGATTGGTCAGTGTCGACCAATCAGATCGCTCCCACGCGCACGGACATGTTACGCGCCATTCTTCCCGGAGCCTACGAGATGGTATAAAAACCAAAGAACACGTGTCACGCCGAGCAGTCCGGAGCAGTCCGGAGCAGAGAAGTCCCGAGCAGACCGGAGCAGTTCCGAGCAGGAGCAGTCCCGAGCAGACCACGACCACAACCAATTTCGATCGCCCACACATTGCCAAAATGTAACGCTCAAGGAACTCCCATCTTGACTAACGCAGTCAGACGTTAAAGAACTTTCGAACTTAAAACAAACTTTACTTACCTAAAGTGAACAAGAATATATTCACTACTATTTAAGTAAAATTACTCTCGAACCGAACTTCTCTTCGTCACTCAACACCACTGCCAAAATGTGACTTTCAAGAACTTTACGACATTTCACGCAAGTAAATCTCTGGACTCTCACCAACTTGCAACATAGACAATTTTCTAACATGCAACAAACTCAATCTCTAAATTGCATTTAATTATAACACTTTCGTTATGAGTCTAGACACAAATATTTACCTAATCTAAGGCACGCAACTCAGTCCCACCTTTTAGTTCGCATGCATGTAATTTCAATACCTAATAAATTCAATTGTTATGTTTTTAACTCCTTTTTTGTATTTCACCATTGCTAATAATTTCCACACCTTTCCTAACAAAATAAATAATTGTGGGGAACAGCCCTTTCAACACGCAACTTACATCTGCCTTCTCAACACTCGCCATCGCACACAGGGCCCGTTCCCCAACACAATAGTCCGAATAATGGGGTAATAAAAGGTGAAAAAGATGAGGACAATAGTCCGAATAATATAAATAGTGTACATAAAAACCCATCTCTTTTCTACTTTGACTCGATTCTCCACAATTTCTTATATCAAGGTAAAAACTAATATATACAAATCCATTGATAAATCTCTCCTGTGAAGACGAACCAATTCCCCACGACACAATGATATATCCCGTAAACTAGACTAATTCATTTGTGAGTTGTGTTGATGTGTTCGAAGAATTTTGTATAATTTTTTTGGAAATATTTGTTTAAGAGGACGTCATCAATGTTTTTTAGGTAAGTAGATCTGTTAAGTATGATATGTTTAAATGTGGTGGATTCTAAGAATTCAAGAATGAGGCAATTTGGAAATCTAAAAGATCAATGCGTTATTTTGGTGTAAAGAATGTTGTTGTATGTTTAGGTCAGTGTTTGTGGCTAGCTAAGTTTAACGTTAAGTCAGATAAAGACCGTGCTTTTCCCCCATTCTTCAAATTGGCCTTGTGTCACATTTTGTGTATTTCAGGCGGAAATAAATATCGCTCTTCGCTATGATACCTGAACTTTCTGAATTTAAGTGCCGTACAAGACTGGTGTGGATATCTCATCAATTTGCAGTTGAGCTATCGAGATGAATTTGTTGGTGAAGGACTGGGCACAGTTGCCTACATCAAGGTAGTGTTGGCCTGGGTCAAGAGGGTGTCTACTGAAAGACCATATGTGTGGCAACAAGACTCTGCATCATACCACACATGCAGGAGAACTTATGGCTTTCAGACAATTTCTGCGGCCACGTCACCTCTCATATATGACTACCTAACTCCACAGACTGCAAGCTCCTTGGTTACTATGAGTGAAAGACCAACAAAACTCCTTGTCATACAAAAGATGAACTGAAGGCAAGGATTATGGCAGCATTCACCAACTTAAATAATGAGAACTCGTAGAAGAGTTGCTGGAGAATTCCAAAGTCATCTGGAGGTCGTGCTTGAAGCCAATAGCAATTTTATTGAATAAATTTACTCTTGAGTATTTCAAGATAATTCTGTGTATTTTTGGTAAATATGAAAATGAGATGTCAATGGAATTTTCATTTTTGCGTCATTTAGACGCAACTTATCCATCGCACACTATATATATATATATATATATATATATATATATATATATAGCAAGTATGTGGTGCAGTTCAATTTACATTACATTATTTTTATTACCTGGATGTAAAAAACAAATATATTTTCACACCTGATAATGTCTGTATGCACAGATAAAAGCTTGTAAAGAAATAAAAAAAGACCTTATGCAACTGGAATTTATAAACAGGTATCATAACATTCATTTACAGGTTCGGGGTTAATGACTTTTATTAAATATGTTTGCGAAGGTGTATTCTCGCCATGTATATCATTAACTTCAATATCTGTTTTTTTGTATGAATGATTCATGTAATATATATATATATATATATATATATATCATCATCATCTTTTGCAGACCGTAGTCGGGATCATCGTGCTACTGCGAGCGATCCTTTCCTTCGCTGTATACTGTGTGCTACACCATATTAGTACAAAAACACACACTCTTAAATTAAAAAAAAAAAAATTCAACCTCAGCGTTGCGACCGCATGCTCCAAAATTTCTTACCGTTAACAATAAGACATTTCTAAAAAAAACAACATATTTTTGATCACATCTAATCTTTCGTTGTCCCGTTATTACCTGGATGTAAAAAAACAAACCTATTTCCATACCTGATGATGTCTGTATGAAAAGACGAAAGTACTTGTATAAAAAGACCTTATGCAACTGGAATTTATTAAAAACAGAGATCATAACATTCATCTACAGGTTCGTGGGTTAATGTATCTTAATAAATTTGTTTGCGAAGATGTATTCTCGCCATTTATATCATTAACTTCGCTATCTGTTTTTTGTACGAATGATTCATATAATATAAATGGAACTGCACCACATACTTTATATATATATATATATATATATATATATACAAATATGTCTCTCTCCCACTCTCTCTCTCTCTCTCTCTCTCTCTCTCTCTATATATATATATATATATATATATATATATATATATATATAGTTTTAAGGTGTGCTATATTTATCATAGATAGAGGGTATGTAATTATAAAATTGAATAATGAAGTCAACGCTCAGAGGAGACAGACTGTTTTATGCTGAACGTAAGCATTTGTTGACTTTTATGTTCATATATATATATATATATATATATATATATATATATATATATATATATATATATATATATATGTGTATGTATAAAGAGAGAGAGAGAGAGAGAGAGATCAATGTGTTGGCTTTGTGCCTAGCTATGTTCATATTTCTGCGTTACATGTCATTTTCAATGATTTGTGTGCCTCGAATTAAAGCAGAAATTGTTCCAACTGCGAAATTAGCATTTATCTTTCGGGGAGGAAAACAAAGAATGGCAGGAAACGAGACCGATTTGCCAAGCGAACGAGGGAGGAAGTCAGAACCACCTTCTAGAAAAGCCGAAGGGCGCGTCGTTTGAGAGAGACAAGCCGATTTAGGAATTTTATTTCTATATATTTCCTTTGGCAGCAAAATTTGCCTTTATTGTCCGACAGCATTGCTCGAACGGCTCCGTAATATAACGTAATCAAAGGCCTTGATAAGGTAGGGATAGGTATATATATTTCTAAAGAAGTAATGGGCCTTGATTTATTAATGCACCATAGGTTTATCACTATAAACGTTATATTTGGTGGACGCCCATATTTGACTAGACGCGCGGTTTATTTTTATTTTTTTAATCAGTATTTTTTTTTCATCTACTGACCTGAATATTTGAGAAATCTTATTGTTAAGTGATAGTTTAGCAGACTGTTATTTTTAGGGGAAAGTGTACCTATGTTCTCGGCTTGAGCTTAGGGATTACATATACAGTGCTTTTCGATACAAGTGACTCACCTGATTTTTTTTACTTTAAAATTTTTTCGCCTATTGTTTTTGGGGTCAAACTAATTTTTAATCTTACTAATATAAAGACCCCTTCCCGACCATCTAGTAAAAAAAAAGTTTACTCACCCTAAGGTATTCTATTGATAATTATAATTTTGGATATAAATGAGATTTAGGGAAAAACTCTGTGCCAAAAAAGTGACTCACTTATTTCCTGCAACTAGTAATCAATAGAAAAATAACCGAACAGCTTTAAATAAAGAATAATAGAGGTATAATTTATTTATAATGGGTAATATAGTTCGAAATATTTAATAATCTATGGGTCCTCCTTTATTTTGAATAACCTTTTCAACCCTTTTTGGCATTGACTTGATTAGGTTCTGGCAAATCTCATCTCCAAGCATTGAATTCCATTCGGATATGAAATTCACAATCAAATCCTCTTTGTTGCTCAACTGCTTTCTCGAGAGCCTGTACTTTATAATGCTCCATAAGTTTCTATGGGGTTGAAGTCAGGAGATTGGGGCGGCCATGTCATAACACTCACCTGCTTCTCATCAAAGGATTCCTTCATCAATTTTGATTTGTGACAAGGACCATTATCCTGCATAAAAAAATAAGCTTGGTGGGGTCGATTTGCACCTTTTCAGCAGAAGGGAGCAGACAAGACTCTAAAATTCTCTTGTACTGCTCGCTCCTGAGGGTCTTTTCAATAGGTTTTTAAGAAACCAGTTCCCTGAAAAGAAAAGCATCCCCAGAACATTGTACTGAACGGATGCTTGACAGTACTTACTGCTAAATTCAAAGAGCTTTTAAAGCTGCTTCTTCGGATTTTAGATCGCTTATCATTTGAATTTAGCTCAACTTTCGTTTCATCGGAGAAGAGAACATTTAGTTAAAAGAATCAGGTGAGTCACAGCACTGTAAGACAAAATAAGGAAGTCGATTTTCATTTGCTGAACGAACGTGGGAAGGACAGAGATATAGAAAGTCGAAATCAAACGCCATATCCAAAAACTCAAAAAAGCTCTTACGAGACATTCTTTGTCTGTTCATATATAAACATATTCACACGAAGGGTTGCTACCTATATCTGAATTCCATATATTTAGTCACTTTCCCAGTGCTGTAAAGTTGCCTTTCTCTGTGATTTTTCTATAAATACTTTCATTGTAATTTTTCGAAGATGCCCTTTGTTCTGAATGCCTTTGTTTGGTGTTAGGAATATTGTTGTATGTTTGGGTCAGTGTTTGTGGCTAGATAAGTTTAACGTTAAGACAGAAGTAGACAGTCTTTATCCCTCACTCTTCATTTTGGCCTTGTGCCACATTTTGTGTATTTGAAGCGTAAATGAATATCGCTGTTCGCCATGGCACTTGAACTTTTTGAATTTAAGCGCAGTACTAGACTGGTGTCGAGATCTCATCATTTTACAGTTGAGCTAGCTCGATGTAAGTTCTTTTCTAAGAGTTTCTTTACTCGCACTTCTCGCTTGCGGAACTCCCTTCCGACTCCATGCTTTCCAGCCAACTTTAATTTGCCAAAATGTTATGGCTATGCTAAATATTCTTTTCCCTTCCTGCTCTTTGTTAATATTTCTGTTCCTAATTCCTCTACACCTGGTAACCCCTTGTGTCTTTACTGCCTTGCATGGGGTGATACCGATTAATGTACGGGAGTCGAGTTTTAACCGACGGATAGACGCGTGTTCCCTTTCGCGTCTAGGTGTGGCTCCCCCTGTAGAGGGATAAGCGATCTAAAATCCGATAAAGAAGCTTTGAAAGCTCTTTGAATTTAGCAGTAAGTACTGTCAAGGATCCGTTCAGTATAATGTTCTGGGGATGCTTTTCTTTTCATGGAACTGGTTTCTTAAAACCTATTGAAAAGACCATCAGGAGCGAGCAGTAGAAGAGGAATTTAGAGACTTGTCTGCTCCCTTCTGCTGAAAGCGTGCAAATTGACCCCGCCAAGCTCCCTGTCACAAATCAAAATTGATGAAGGAATACTTTGATGAGAAGCAGGTGAGTGTTATGACATGGCCGCCCCAATCTCCTGACCTCAACCCCATAGAAAACTTATGGAGCATTATAAAGTACAGGCTCTCGAGAAAGCAGTTGAGCAACAAAGAGGATTTGATTGTGAATTTCATATCCGAATGGAATTCAATGCTTGGAGATGAGATTTGCCAGAACCTAATCAAGTCAATGCCAAAAAGGGTTGAAAAGGTTATTCAAAATAAAGGAGGACCCATAGATTATTAAATATTTCGAACTATATTACCTATTATAAATAAATTATACCTCTATTATTCTTTACTTAAAGCTGTTCGGTTATGTTTCTATTGATTACTAGTTGCAGGAAATAAGTGAGTCCCTTTTTTTGCACAGAGTTTTTCCCTAAATCTCATTTATATCCAAAATTATAATTATCAATAGAATACCTTAGGGTGAGTAAACTTTTTTACTAGATGGTCGGGAATGGGTCTTCATATTAGTATGATTAAAAATTAGTTTGACCCCAAAAACAATAGGCGAAAAAATTTTAAAGTAAAAAAAATCAGGTGAGTCACTTTTATCGAAAAGCACTGTATATGTAATCCCTAAGCTCAAGCCGAGAACATAGATACACTTTCCCCTAAAAGTAACAGTCTGCTAAACTATCACTTAACAATAAGATTTCTCAAATATTCAGGTCAGTGGCTCTCCCTCTACAGGGAGAGCCACACCCATTGGCTATTTGGAAGATGTATAAGTCAACGTTAATAAATTAGCTAAGTTAAAATTATCTTTGTTGGTGTTTTTCATCATTGAACCATAAAACATTTCACCATCGGTTGGGAGAAGAAAAGAAACGAGAGAGAGAGAGAGAGAGAGAGAAGAGAGTGAAAGAGAATACAACAGTATTAAAGAAAAGTACACCCTTTAACAGGATTCGAACATGCGTCCCCAGAAGAGCGTCGGATCTAACGACGGCTGGAATACGAATGGAATGAGAATGATTCATGCGTGCGTGAGTGGACTAGCGGGTCCCAGCTGCAAAAATATCAGGACTTGTGTAACGAAGGAATTAACGTCAAAACACTTGCCAAATATAGATAGGGTCACGACAGGCTTGCAAAGTTAAAGCTTTGGGAAAAGGAATATAGTTGTGAAACTAATTCATCACCCACAAGACCTTATAGACGATTTTGGACTCAACCCGGGAGAAAGAAAACTGGACAGTTCTAAGCTAGATATTTTGTCTCATTTGGATCTTTTAAAAGAATATCGTGACAGAAATTGTCTGAACTGAAAGCCGGGCATCTGTACTTCATTCTTGATTCTTTTCATCCAACCGGACACTTACACACACATTGATATGAAGTTTTCTTTACGCATGCGCGCAAAAAAAGGTCTTTATATTTTACTGACGTTTTGTATCTGCCTAATGGTAATTATTATCGACAGTTTTAATAAAAATATTTAATTTAACGTTGGCAAATTATTTATCTATTTCGTACCTACGATTAGATTATAAACTCTTTAAATACACTGTGAGATGAGTAAAAAGTAAGCACCAAGATTCTCCCTCTCTCTCTTTCTATCTCTCTCTCTCTCAATATATATATATATATATATATATATACATATATATATATATATATATATATATATATATATATATATATATATATATATATATATATATCCTTATTGAAGTCTCTCTTTACATATATATATATATATATATATATATATATATATATTTATATAACGTCTGAGCGCGCATTTTCTACGAAATTTCTCGAATATTCAGGTTGGTAAATGTAATTAATAATGTTTAATTAAAGGCGGAGTATTTACTTAAATAAATTATATCTATAAGAATAACGTATGAACAGAAAATATATTAAATAATTGTCGGACTTAATCCATTTCATAATATGTTGTCACTGTTTACGTTAAAATATGTTTCCTGGGGAGATATGATCGATCGAAAAAAAACGTCGAAGGTGTATGTTTATAAACATTAATTTGAAGTTTTTTTTTTTATTTTTTTTTTTTAAAACCAGACTCTGCTTTGTGGCTGATGGTTAAAAGCATATCAAATAACAGTTCCATTAGGGTTACAGGTTCGATTCCTGTCTGAGTGTCCATATTTTTCTGACAGGTAAATGTAATTAATATTGTTTAATTAACAAACGGAGCATTTACTTTCGGAGCATAAATTATATCTATTAAAATAACGTATAAACATAATATATATACATAATTGTTTATTTGGGCAACAACCCCTCTTTTATGCAAGTTTAATTAAAATCGATTGACAAGGTAATGTGGTTAAAGTTTGTTATGGGTCCTTACCTATATCTACAGAATTAACTCTTCCTCACACTATGTATACTACGCCTCTCAAGAGAGAGAGAGAGACGAATCGAGTCGAGCCGCAGTCTCTGACTGTGCGCGACTCCTGTCGAACTCTCTACTTTGGCTGAGAGGAACCCGGACGAGGCTTTACCGAAGGGCAAAGTTTCGTCCCGGGTGGTAGACAAGCCCGGGTTCAGGGCTTGTCTACCACTTCTTAAGGGAGTAATTTGGTCCGAGCTTACGGGCTCGGAGAAACCCACATTAAACTCGGCCTTGTGCCACATACTTCCTCGTGGGGGGACTGTTAAATATCAAATCGAGTCGAGCCGATAGTAGTTCACTCCAAACCAGACTGACAGTCATACTAACACCTTCCACATCTTGTATTATTATTCCGTGTAATATATCTTCGTTATTTCTACTCTTGTGTTCGTGTTGTTCTTCCTTGGTCCTGACCTAGACCATAACAAAGTTTTAATTTAATTTTTCTTGTAATCTGATAATTTTCTTCTATTCTGGACATAAATTATATATATATATATATATATATATATATATATATATATATATATGTTGTCACGAACATTCTATATGTTCGAATGCTTTTAGCTGTATAGCCATTATCAAGAATGATTTTAACTGAATATATGGAGTGTTTTATGTATATATCTAGAGTTATAGGATTTTTTGTTTTCCAAACATGGTCAAAATATTGTGGCTGTGATCATAGTCAATATTATTGAGTACTGGATTTTTCTTTATTATTAATAATGCTCCTATTACATTAAAAAAAAAACAGAAGTAGAAACTCTTAGATATAAAACAGTCGTTATAAAAAATTCCTAACGAGAGCGAACGAGAAATCATCCTAACGTCCGCTTTTATTTAAAGAACTTAGGAACGTGACACTTTAACAACGTAAAACGCTACAGGGTGCGATGGGTAAGTTGTCGCGATTTCATATAAATTAATTTCGCGCATGCGCGTTGTTTTGTTTTTTTTATATTATCGACTGCACAGTACAGTAGGGTCAGTTGGGGGGTCAGTCTCTGAGAAATAGAGAAATTCACCCCGCCAGCAATTTAAAAACGCCATGCTGTATTGCTTGATATTCGCGCTGGAAACTCTAAGACGAACTTTTCAGGGAATCCGAGAACAATGGAGAGGATTCAGAGAGAGTTGGATGAGTTTAATGGTGATTACGATGGTGATCACTAGTGATGGCAATGGTAGGCCTCCATTCAGCTTCCCACAAGGCCTCAGACTCAACACATCAATTGCCTTGAGGAGGTAGTACGACCCTGGGTCAAGTGGTTGCTAGAAGACCTTATGTCTGATAACAGGACTCTGCACCATGCCACACAAGCAGGAGAACCCAGTCATGGATGTCAGACAATTAATGTGACCATATCAGCCCTTACATATATATGGCCACCTAACTCGCCAAACTGCAACCCACTTGATTATGTGTATGGCACGGTTGAGCGAGAGATCAACAAAACTCTTTGCAAAACCAAAGATGAACTGAAAGCAAGGATTATAGCAGCATTCACCAACTTAAACAAGGAAACGATCCAGAAGAGATGCAGGAGATTCCCAAGTCGTCTGGAGGCCGTGGTTGAAGCCAATGGCGATTTTATTGAATAAATTTACTCTTTAGTATTTCAAGATATTTTTCTGTAATTTTGGCAAATATATATGTTAAAATAATATATCAGTTTTATTTTTATTTACGTCATTTAGACAAATTATCCATTGCACTCTGTATCTCTATCTATAAAAGGCAGGATGTGTTTGTGTGTGTTTTCGACGGATTTGCACCACAATTTACATGCACATGCTCCAAGTTAGCGGGAAGGCCAAGACCGACTTTGCATTTCCCAACTCCCATCGATACTGGATATGGCCGCAAACTACATGAAAACTGACTTAGAAGAATGAAAAAATCGATTATTTCCAGTATCAATGGGAGTTGCTTCCATTGGTCTGCAGACCAGGCATTGTGATCTCTGCACCACTTCAACCTCTTCTGAATGTTGCGAGTGGAGAGAAGAGGTTATATTCTCAGACGAGTCCAGTTTTTCTCTTTTCCCATCTTCAGGGCGTGTTTGTGTGTGGAGGCAGCCCAAAGAAGCTTACAACCCTGACTACCTTCTTCTAACAGTGAAGCATGGAGGTGGATCAGTGATCGTTTGGGCCGCTATATCATGGAAATCTCTCAGTCCAGTAGTTGCCCTGCATGGTAGAATCAACAGCAAAGATTACCTGAACATTTTGGAAGATCATGTCCATCCAATGGCCAAGACTTAATTCCCTGATGGTGACTGCATCTTCCAAGACGATAATGCTCCAATACTTACCGCTTGAGTGGTTAAGAATTGGTATGAAGAGCATGAAAGTGAGCTAGAACACATGGAGTGGCCTCCCCAATCTCCAGATATCAATATTATTGAACATTTGTGGTGCATTTTGGAGCGACAAGTTAGGAGCCGCTATCCTCCACCGTCGTGTCTTAAAGAGCTGGAGCCGGTGTTAATGGAAGAATGGCTGAAAATCCCTCTGGATGAAGTCAGGAAGCTGTATGATTCCATTCCTAGACGTATTAAAGCTGTATGTGAGGCTAAAGGAGGACCAACTCCATATTAAATAAATTTTCTTTGAATTTAACAAGTGTTTCAATTATTTTGTCCACCCCTCATACACACACACACACACATATATATATATATATATATATATATATATATATATATATATATATATATATGTACATGTGTGTATGTGATTGTCATTGTTTCTGGAGTAATTGTAAGATATTTAATATAGACGCATTGTAGAGGTCAGTCCATTTACTTATACGCCAGAACACTATGTATGTTTGCGTGTGCCGAATAGATCCATAAAACGGCAACAAATACCTTTTGCCTCGCACGTAATTTGAGGTGTGAATGAAATTTTGAAAAAAATACATCGACACAAATCGATATCATTATACTAATTGTTATTTTGAGAAAGTATTTACGGAGCGTAAAACTGTCCAAATTAGATTACGCCCATCTTGGCTCCAGGATCGTTTCGGAGTGCGAACGAGCCAACGACATTATTTGCGACGTCATTACATTGCAATTTGTCCATTTGAAAGTTGTAAATTCATAGATCGGTAAATTTCCAACTTTCATTTAATAGCAAATGGTATAAAAAAATAAATAAAATAAACTAATAACGAATAATAAAGGAAGAAAGAAACATGTAGTTAAATTATCAGAAAGAATTTATTGTAAAGAAACATTTACTTTGAGGATAGGTTGGACAAATCTATTGAGCCTGAAGCACTCTCACGTATATATATATATATATATATATATATATATATATATATATATATATATATATATATATATATATATATATATATATATATATATATATACAGATACACAAACATATATATATCTGGATATTGAAGTCAACACTCTGAGGCCACAGACTGTTTCATGATGAACAGAATCGTTAGGCATGAAACAGCCTGTCGTCTCTTAATGTTGACTTCAATGTTCACTTTTATATACGCTTTATCTCTGATATTGAGCACTTTATCCCATAAATATAGCACATCTTAAGGCTATATTTCTTTATATATATATATATATATATATATATATATATATATATATATATTAAGAGAAAGAGAGAGATAGATAATATTAATAATATTAGTGGTCAATATATATATATATATATATATATATATATATATATATATATATATATATATATATATATATATATATGTATATATATTTACAAGACAGAATCCTGATAGAACTCAATGTCCAGGACAGAGGAAGAATATAATATAAAAAGCTCAAATACTAATATTCCATGTTTATAATTTATTACATTGGAATCGTATATAATAACAATTATAATTATAATTATAATATATATATATATATATATATATATATATATATATATATATATATATATATATATATATATATATATATTATTCCACATGCATCTGAGTTTCATGCAAAACACAATCTCTGGATGCTGGATATACACCGGCAGCTCCATAATTTAACTTTTAATAAAATATCTGGTTAACGTAATGCTATACTCTCTCTATATATTATATTGGGATTACTGTTTTTTGTTTGTTGTTTTTAATACATATTTTGCATTTAAAATAGACGGGATTCATATTTTATATTATAAAATAATATAAAATATACAAACTGAAGATTGCGTTGTGTATAAAGCTCCGAGTCGTGACACCGGTGAGGGATATATGTATATTTATTAAGTAACTAGCAGCAGGGCCCGGCGTTGCCTGTGCTTGATTCAAAAATCGTACGACGCATACAGCAATCGCTATCACTTGACTTAAAATATTTTTGCCTTTCCTTGCCTTTAAAGGAGTGCCCTTTGCCGTGCTAATGTTGCTACATAGCTTACTTCTTGCCTATCTCACACTGCGAATTTTTTCAAAAGCTCTATACTAAACATTAAATCTGTTACGAAAAAAGAACTGAACAAAATGAACACAAAACAATCAGCTTTAAAAAAGGACTCGTAACTGGAAAAACCGAATGAAAAAAGAATGTTAACAACAAATATTTTTTCACGACCAACCCAGTTCTGCGGAATCAGAATAAACCTTGACTTTAATCAAGCGAATGAACCAATTGGAGTAAAGTACCATGTAGATTTAAATTTTTCCCACTTGTGACGAATACAACTATCGATTTTTTTTGCATGCTAGCATGCTAGTTAACATTCGTGTCAGTCAGCTGTTGGCTCTCACGCTGGCCAATAGAATCTTACTGCCTATTCGTCGCAGCCAGCTATAGGCTCTCACTCTAGCCAATAGAAAATGGCCACAAACTACATGAAAACTGTCGTAGAACCATGAAAAATCGATTATTTCCACTATCGATGGGAGTTGGGAAATGCAACAATGGCCTTGGCCTTGTTAATAACTTGGAGCATGTGCATGTAACTTTTGGTGCAAATTCGTCGAAAATTGCGGCCGTGCATTCGTTACACACACACACACACACACGCGCACACACACACACACACACACACACACACACACACACACACACATCCTGCCTTTTATAGATAGAGATACATAAGAGCTTTGATATATTACATCGAACACTATTTTATTGACCCCAGTGTTCCTTTAGGACGTACGCGTCTATGGCTCTCCACAGATTCCTTTTCTTTATTATCGCTGAATTCCTACTTTTTTTGATGTTGCTTTCCCGTTGCCTTCTAAAGAGTTTTTGAATTCAGAATAGTTCTTCGCCTAAACTCACAGCCGCTTAAGTTCATACGACGTATTATGGACATGTTATTTAATCCATAGCTTCGGGAGAAACGAGAATTTGAACTAATCTCGAAGATTCAACATTTCGGGTCGATAAATAATAACCCTGACTGCACAAGACTTTATCCACACCTACGACAAACACACATACGAGATTCTATGCAAGAATTTGGGCATTCTGAGCGTGAAGAATTCTGCTAACCCAACTGCATTATTTCCAGGAAATGATCGTACGAAATTCGGATCACGCTTTCTGCTATGCACATGCTAAAAGGATAAATAAAATATATCAAGATCTATATGTACTTATCTATTTCTTTCTTTCTTTCTTTTTACTTTCTTTCTTTTTTCTTTATTTCTTTCTTTCCTTTTTCTTTCTTTCTTTCTTTCTTTCTTTTTATTTTGTTGTTTCTTTCTTTCTTTCTTACATAATTTCTTCCTTTTTTCTATCTATCTATCTATCTATCTATCTATCTATCTATCTATCTATATATATATATATATATAAAGTGAACATAGAAGTCAAAACTTAGAGGCGACAGTCTGTTTCATGCTAGACGCAATCCTGGCCTGTCGATTGCGTCTAGCATGAAACAGACTGTCGCCTCTAAGTGTTGACTTCAATGTTCACTTTTATATTTACACACTCTCTATCTCTGATATTGAGCACTTTATCCCATAAATATATCACATCTTAAAAGTGTATATATATATATATATATATATATATATATATATATATATATATATATATATATATATATATCATTGCTTTATTTAATAGGTTAAAATGGTCATGATTTCGTCGTATATATATATATATATATTTATATATATATGTATAAATAACTTTATATCAATTTCTATATATACCGAGTACAGATCTTTAAGATTGGGTTTATGATTGAGTTTCTCGTTCTATCTAAATATTTTTCATCTTTTTCCCTTTCAGTATCCAGTTACTTCTTAATGGCATTATTTCCTTGCTTGTGGTGATTAATTAAATATATATATATATATATATATATATATATATATATATAGCTTTGAACAACACAGATGTCATACCTTAGGTACTTTTCGGTATGCCATCTGTGTTGTTCAAAGCTATGTATCACTTCTTTGGGTACAAATCACTTTTTGTGTACATATATATATATATATATATATATATATATATATATATATATATATATATATGGTATAAAATGACAGTTGGAGAAATCTTAGATTTTGACGTTGCGTTTCGTCTTCCGACTTTTTCAAGGCAAAAATGAATTCGAAATATCTCTGTTGTTATAGCTACATTAAAAATCCAACTTTAAAAAGATCGAAGCTTCTGTCCAAGGCTCTTTTTTTGGTTAAAAGTCAGTAGATGAAACGCGTCGGCAAAATCTAAGTTTTTTTCCAATTGTCATTTTATACAAATCTGTCTTGTCCACAATTGATCTGGGAATTTAACTGTATATATATTTTTTGTCATCCACAGACAGACTGTTTCGCAGCTCATCAGTGTGGATAGACGTCCGGTTGCCTGTGGAACACAGAGTTCAACAGAGCGTGGCTTGAAAGCAATCTTCAGGCAATAAAGATGGCCACATCCTTATTTACATTACGCTCTACCCTCGATATTGTGCAAAAAAGTGTAAAATGACGATCCTAGAAGCCATCATTTCTCACCACCGACTCCTTGCCCGAATACCAGGCATCTGCCTCGGCATAGAAATCCTCTTCTCGGAGCTCTCTTCTGGCAAAAGAGACCAGGTTGAAACTTACGTCGTCGATTCAAGGATCAGCTCAAAATCATCGAACAGAAATCGTTTCGGAAACTGAGGAAGGACCACTTGGAGAGGAGCAGTCCACGCGAAAACATCCTCCGAAGACACCAGAAAACAAATAGAAGGGATAAATAGAACCGAAAGAAAAGCCAGAGCCCCACATCTTTTGAACTCTCCTACCCTAATATGCTGTAGCTAGGGACGTCTTGTTAGATCTAACATAGGACTCATTTCACCCAGTTGGAAATGTCGATGTGCACACCAATACTCGGGGACGACGATCCGGCTTGAAGCAATCCGGTGTCTAGCTACACTGATGAGCTGTGATACAGCGAAACCCGACAAAGTCTGAGATTGGGAGAATTAGTAAAACAATCCTGGAGCGTATAAATAAACAAATAAAAGATCAGCTCGGCCTAATCCAGTGGGTCGGAACTGCAGAAGTGATTGACTGGTTTAAAAACCTCAATAACAAAAACAGCAGTACCTTCATCCAATTCGACATCGTGGACTTCTATACATCGATATCTAATGACATTTTCGAAACAGCCTTGGAGTTTGCCGAGTTTTACTCCGATATTTCTAAAAGTGAAATTGATATCATCCTTAATTGCAGGAAATCAATTATGATACATAACCAAGAACAATGGATAAAAAAATCTGGTGAAAATTTTGATGTTTCCATGGGATCACTGGATTCTGCTGAATCATCCGACTTGCTAGGACTGTTTATTCTATACAACCTCACAATTCACAATGACATTAATATTAATAATATAGGGATTTATAGAGACGATGGTTTGATGGTAGTGAATAATTCCACCAGTAGCAAAGTTGATAAGTTGAGGAAATGGATACATAGAGTGTTTAAATCTTTACACCTCAAGGTGAAAATTAATTCTAATATAAAACAAGTAGACTTTTTAGATGTAACCTTAAACTTACACTTAAATAATTTCCAACCCTTCTTAAAGAATAATGCCAACCCCATTTATATAAACCCTAATTCCAATCACTTAACGCAAGTTATTAAACATATCCCATCATCTGTTGAACGCCGTATAAACAAGCACTCTTCTAGCAAGGAAATATTCGATAAACACAAAATTATCTATAACAAAATCCTTACCGACAGTGGTTACAGATCTTCCGAAATAGAATACAGAGAAAACTGTAGTTACTCTAAAAAAACAATAGAGGAAGAATTTGGTATACACCTCCCTTCAAGAAGTTAGTCCGTACCAAATTAGGGCACAAATTCTTAAATCTAATTAACAAACACTTCCCTAAAAAAAGTAAATTAAGCCAGATCTTCAACCGCAATACCTTAAAAATTAGCTACAGCTGTTCTAGAAACCTAGATAAAATTATTAAATCACATAACAATAGAATACTGAATGTGCAGTTAAAATGCACTGAAACCAAGTTGCATCTTTGTTGTGAGTAAAATGGTTTTGTCTATATGATAAAATTATAATATATATATATATATATGGGCAGGACCTTTCTTTTAAACATATTTCCTAAAATATGACAGACCAGGTAAATGTAATTAATTTTTTTTTTTAGCGTTCTTACGTTGTTCCGTTTGTTGGGAATGAGGGAGTCCAACAATTATCGTGTATTATCCATTGTCCCAACCGCTTTCGGTCACTTCTTTAGCCATTTTCAAATGAATTTGTTCTTAGATGTTGTTAACTTCTCTTAATGTTTCACTGTTTAAGATGTGTTTTATTTCTGTGTTGTTTGAATCCTAGTAGTAGCGTTTATTCCGAGTCTTCGCCTGTTGTTGAGAGCGGCTGAAATTCGAGTGATCGTCATTCTTTTTTTTTTAACACTCATCAGTCCATTCTCACGATTAGATATGTTTAATTTAAAGGTTCACTCTTAATGCGAGATGTTTCCGGTAATCTGATTTATATAGAATTTCAGTGTTCGCGACCAGAATTTTTCTTACGGTTTCTTTTAAATTATAGTTAGATAGATATTTTTTTAGGGCTTTGATCTGACAAGTGACAAGTGAGACGTCTACTCAATAAGTTGGTATTATTATAGGTAATTGATTTTTTATATGAAATATAGTCTTGTACTAGGCGGTGAAATTCATTCACTCTACTGGTTATCGCTAGTTTAGATTTGGTGGGATTATTTTGATTAGTGGGGACAAGGTTTGCAGTTTTTCTTTTTTTTTTTGTAATAAATGTTTTATATGTTTTTCGGGAAATACGTCAGAAATATTGTGTTTTTAACAGCTTAGTTTCTTGGCGCTCGAAAAATTGTGGAAACGTTTTTTAGTATTTTCTGTGATTGGTGATGGCTGTTTCCAGGCAGGAAATTTTGGCATTCTTGAACTGAACTGTGACTGTCTCTGTTGGTTGAAATTTATAACACCTTTATCTTAAAACAGTTTTTCAAATAAATACCTTCCTCATGCCCACTATTTGTTACCGAATTTTCTGGCATTCATGGGAATTTCTTTCGAAACCTTTTCGTTTTGGTTAGAAGTCCTACCGGGATTTAGCATTGGCGGCCACAATCTTACCAACATAAGATACGCAGATGTCACAGTACTGATAGCAGACACGGAAAAGAAATTACAAAATCTCCTACAGAAGGTCGCGAAGGAGAGCGAGAAGGAAGGACTAAGCATAAACTAAAAAATGAGCGCGAAAAGCGATTTGGAGTTCAGGGACACTAAATTCAAGAGGTCCGGATGTTTAAATACCTAGGAAGCGTCTTGACAGAGGACGGTAAGTGGGACCCTGAGATCCGTAGACGTATTGGGATGGCCAAGGACACATTCCAAAAGCTGTGCAGAGTATTGCGAGACAGGAGGATTTCTTTGGTAACAAAGAAAAGAATACTGAGCTGTTACGTGACATCTGTCCTCCTTTACGGCAGCGAATGTTGGACGGTCTCCTCAAAGATGAAGAAGACACACGAGGCGACAGAGATGTGGTTCTGCAGAAGGATGCTAAGGATATCATGGACCGAGCTTGTGAGCAACGATGAGGCCTTAAAGAGGTTTCAAACAAGGAGGAGGCTTATACTTAACATCAGGAAGAGGCAGCTGAAGTTTCTAGGACGTGTAATGAGAAAGGAGGGCCTGGAGAATCTGATACTCACAGGTCGAATAGAGGGAAAGAGAGACAAGGGAAAGTAATGCATGACATACCTGGCGGCCTTAAGCAAGTGGATGACAGAACGTGGTCTGGGGGAGGTGGCATATGGACGAAAATTATTGAGAGCTATAATGGATAGGGAGAAGTGGAGAGCCATGATCGCCTACGTCCTGAAGTGACACGGCACATAAAAATAAAGAAAGAAATGTTAAAAGTTAACAAATTGATTATGTCATTATTGTCCCTACAAGTTACATGAGACAACCATTTTCTCTGTGGTCGTTTTTGAAGGTCTTCAAGTTTTATGGATTTTCTTCTTCTTCTTCTTCTTCTTCTTCATCTTCTTCTTCTTCTTCTTCTTCTTCTTCTTCTTCTTCTTCTTCTTCTTCTTCTTCTTATTATTATTATTATTATTATTATTATTATTATTGGGTACATTTCTTTCTTTCTGATTTTGTAATGCCAAACAATAGTGTCCGATGGAAGGAAATTAACTGAGTACAGAACGTCGTTTGGCTATTGGGGGGGGGGGAATGAAATAGATATAGAGAGAGAGACAGAGAGTGAGTGAGAGAGAGAGAGTGAAAGAGATAAAGCGAGATAGAGAGAGAGTGAAAGAGAGAGAATGAAAGAGATAGAGATAGAGTGAAAGAGAGAGTGAAAGAGATATAGAGAGATAAAGATAGACAGATAGAGAGAGTGTGTGTGAGAGAGAGAGTGAAAGAGATAGAGAGTGAGTGAAAGAGAGTGAAAAAGATAGAGAGATAGAGAGAGATAGAGAGAGAGTGAAAGAGAGGGATAGAGCGAAAGATATATATATAGAGAGAGATAGAGAGAGAGAGAGTGAAAGAGATAGAGAGATATATAGAGAGAGTGAAATAGAGAGAGTGAAATAGATAGAGAGAAATAGAGAGAGAGTGAAAGAGATAGAGAGATAGATATAGATTGAGAGTGAAAGGGATAGAGAGAGAGTGAAAGAGAGTGAAAGATAGAGAGATAGAGAGATAGAGAGTGAAAGAGATAGAGAGAGATAGAGAGAGATAGAGATAGAGATAGAGAGTGAAAGATATATATATATTAAGAGAGAGAGAGAGAGAGAGAGAGAGAGATGACGATGAAAAGTTCTCATTTATTTTTAATCGAACAGAAACATCCTTCCGTAAAAAAAGGGGGAAAATATGTGGCGGGAAATTCGTAATGTCATTGTACTTCCTGAACTGGACTCCCGAACTACGGAGTGGTTAATAGATAATGTTCATCAGCTAGAAAAATTATCAGATGTACTTACATTTGATAGATGGGGTCTGGATAAATCTTTACAAAGGAACAACACAAGCAGAAGAGAATCACTTACCTGCAAGAAAGCAAAAGAAGTATGTATTTACGAGTTCAATTATTTTCTTATTACAAAACACTTTATTAAAGCAATAAAAACGGACATGTTCACAACACAAAAGAAGAACAAGAAGAAATAATACTGCAAATTAGTAATACCAAAATATGAAGTAGCAAAATAATATTAAAACATCTGCAATGTTGGTGCCAGGAACCATCTGCGTCGTGCTAGACAGTTTTACTTTCCTGAATCTATCTTACATATTTGTAAGTCTGCCACATATGGTCTGGTTCTCCTGTTATATATTTAAAAAATCTTGATAAAATCCCAAAAACAAAACAAAACAAAAAACCTGCAATGCTATCGGTCCTGAGCTGACACCTCGGCTTGAGACATTTTTCTGCTTCTATAATGTAGCTTCCCTATGCCTTTTTTTATAAATAATTTTATGGTAATGTTTCTGATGTAATTTTCTGTATGGTAGAGACTATTTAGGACTCTATAGAGACTCTCAGGTACTATGGTGTCTGTATTAAGAATGGTGAGTAAGAATGCGTTGTTTTGGTGTAAGGAATGTTTGCGTCACTTATTGCAGCTAGCTAAGTTTATATATATATATATATATATATATATATATATATATATATATAATATTCTTTTTTTAAAATATGATTCCTTCGCTACATAAGAGTTCTCATGTTTCAAATGCTTTTGAAACATGAGAACTCTTATGTAGCGAAGGAATCATATTTTAAAAAAAGAATATTATAATATAAGCTCTACTTCTGTATGGAGCATTGTCTTTAAAAATAAAAGCAAAAATACTAAGGTACTCCGGATTATTTACCTAACGTGTTCTTTCCTATTTTTTTGCATACCTGCACACACACACACACACACACACACACACACACACACACACACACATATATATATATATATATATATATATATATGTATATACCAGCCTTCCCACATCACCCTCGCCGGCTTGGCTTTATACAATATCTTTTCTATTTTGCAAAAAAATAAATATTTCTTTCATCTATGGTACCTAGGATCTATGTCGTTGAGCGGGGTAATGGATTGGCGGCAAGGTCTAATCAATTTACAGTGGAAATGGCTAGATGTATCTGTAAGTTCTATGTTAAGAGTTTCTTCTGTCGCACTAATCGCTTGTGAAACTATCTTCTGCCTTCTTCCTTCCCAGTCAACTCTGATTTTTAATAATTTAAATGTTTCATTTATCGCACTTTTGAATAAACTCCTTTAGTAACATCATCGTTAGCCACCCGAGGAAACGTTTCATTTTAACATTAAAACAAAACGTATCATAACGTTTCGGCCGTTGTACGCTCCGGCCTTCTTCAGGTGGTTGGAATGTCGAACTGAACCCTTTATTTCGCTCGCTGGAGTAGATTGTTCTAATTCCACGTTCCATGACTAATGGATGTCAGTTATCAGCTATCTCCTGCTAATTCAGCACTCCAAGATCTCCACTACCTTAACCGGGTATTGAACTGACACTGGAAAAAAGAAATGAAATGAAAAGATAATAAGGAAAACGGACAAGAAAGAAAACTTAAAATACTTGAAAATGCTGGCCTTATACACATTATAGACACACGTTTTTTTCTTTTTATTTCGGTGCGTGAAAGAGAATTATTGACTTTTCGACTAATACTTATTCCTTTTAGTCAGATGCTAAGATGATATTTCCACATAAGCCTTGAGATATCTAACTGATCTCCGTTTGATATCAAAGAAAACAGCTTTTCATACTGGGGCAATGGCCGCCTCTACTTGCATTTCTTACCCAGCAAAGTGATGGAGAACCAACATAGCCTTTTGGCATGGTGAGGTACTGATGACGAACCCGGGGGTTACTAGAAATGATACTGTAGCAACGAAACCATGAGGTCTAACCGGGTCATCATGTAATGACTTTGTTGGGGGTAACACATTTGTTATTACACCAGTTGTACGAATTAATTTTCTATAGGCATACAAGAATGTATCAGTGACTTAGTATTTGATGTCTTCAACTGTGCCTAGAGGCCGATTTTTCTTTTTTCTTTTCATTTTTTTTTGTTTGGTAGGGAGAATTAAAAGTGAAGAAAAAAAGACTTTTATTCTTATAGTTTAAAAAAAAAACCTAAAGCGGTTTCGTGTGCTTTTAAACGCTTCAAATTCTTGAGCACCTCTATATAAGCAGTTAACAATCTACACTAAATAAGACTAGCTATGTGTACAGCAACAAAGTTTTAAATTATTTATAATAGCTATGTTTTTTTTAAAAATGTTTCAAAATGCTTTTGAACAAAGTTGAAAAGATGATAATCATACAAATTAAAGGTATCTGCTTTCAATCAAAATCACGTAAAAATGCCATAGCTTCAACAGTTCATTGTAAAATAATTATAACAAAGCGTTTACTTAAAACAAATCACAGCTACCAAACACATTAATATATTGTCTTAAGAATTCATCCCTGAAGATGATTTTGGATGAAATTGAAAGTACTTGGGAAAATAAAAGAAATGAAAACAAAACTATGGCACCTTCCGTAATGAATTTAATATCAACGTTAAGAAGTCGATTAGAGAAATGGAGATGATCACTGTTACGGGATCTTACCTGTAACGATACAATGAACTCTTCCTGACACTATAAAGACTGCGCCTCTCAAGAGAGACGATAGAACTAAGTGTAACGAGTCGAGACAGAACGAGTCGAGACAATAGTAGTTCACACCAAACCAGACTGATAGTCATACGAACACCTTCAACTACTTGTATTATTATTCTGTTTAATATATCTTTGTTATTACTACTTTTGTGTTCGTGTTGTTCTTCCTTGGTCCTAACCTTGGACCATAACAGTGGCGACGAGGAGATTGGACCATAACAATCACAATAAAAATAAATATACATATGCCCAGATTATTCAACCAAACATGCTTATATATATATATATATATATATATATATATATATATATATATATATATATTGAAGCAATCGGATGTCTACCTACATTGATGAAGTGCAATACAGCAAAAAAGGTTTGTACGTGGAATACTATATATATATATATATATATATATATATATATATATATATATATATATATATATATGGCTCATTAGGATTTATTTATTTTACTTTTGCTCTACTTACCGCAGAGCACTCTTCGTTTTACCCGCTGTTTTTTCCCTTTATACCAGAGAGTTAAGGAACTGGAAAGATTTCTTTTTAAGCACTCTTCGGAGCGGTTTTTTTTCCATTTTTCCTCGGATATCAATTTAATTGAAAATTGTGCTGCAGGGTTGGTAGATATGGAATAAAATTCCAATAACCAAAAACACTATTCTTAAAAGAGTGCTCAATACCGAGTCGAGCAAATAATATTTATTCAAAATTGTGCATGTCATAAATAATTATTTTGCAATCAACATCATCACTTGATAAGACACCAGTAGTGTTGAAAGAAAATTGCAATATTTGTAGTGATGTTATAACATGCATAGGTTATGTGTGTGTGTGTGTGTGTGTGTGTGTGTGTGTGTGTGTGCGTGTGTGCGTGTGTATGTGTATTTTGATAGTTGCGTGGATAGGATTTGTATCTTGTCTGATCGTCCCACGTTGTTCCATGCATTTTTGCATAAGTATTGCAATTTTTGGGTTCATTAGTTGACTTTGATTGGCGGCATATCAACACCTCTATGGGTTATTTAATGCCGAAATCTAATTATTTTGTACGTAGTTTTGTGTTTCCAACTACAGACAATTTTGTTAATTTATATTTTCAGCGTAAAGATTTTAGATAGATATTTTCTAGATAAGTAAATGTGTTGCTGGTAATTTTATTATTTGTAAGTTGTTAATTTCACTCCTAGAATATATTTTGATAACATTTTTATAAAAATGTATTTCATATTTTATATTTTTTAGAGTTGGATTGATGGTCATTTTTCTATTAAAAAACTGAACTTTTTTTTTTTAAGGGTTTTATTATTTCCCCATAGCTGGGACCCTAACAGTTGGTACCACCCCGAATCTGAGTGAACCTGGGAACAACAGCAGTTAAGTGGTGCTCCTTCCCACCTCAAAATCTCCAAACTCCCGATGAGACACCTTGCTGCCGGATATAGTTTACGTCATACCCAGGACGCTTTTTGATTTGTGATGTACGTCGCTGATCTGTGTTTTATGTTATTGATAGTGTTGTGGATTCCGGGAATGGAATCCTGCACAAATAAATAACCAACGCCAGTAATTGAGATAGAAAAATAAGTGTATTAAACGTAAGAATACAGACTTGAAGTGAAGATTAGTAGTCCAGGAATGCGGGTTAGTAGAAAGTATATGTACAAGTCTCTGTAACTGAAGCCGTAATTCTCTCTCTCGCTGGACTCTCGTATAACTCTCTGTGAACACCCTGTGTACTGTCTCCGTATCTCTCACCCTAACTCAACGTATCTCAACCTGCAGGTATTCTCTCTGTCAGTATAAGTATACTTTGGACGAGTCCATCTTGTGTAAAAGGGGTCTGCTCCACAACAGATAGTTCGATAGAGAAAATTCAAAAGTGGGTTTGACAAGATGTTATTTTGTCGAAGATCAAATCCGATTTTTTCTTCTTTTGTTAATAGTTTCTTTCTTCTTGTGTTTTTTTCTACAAATACTTTCATGGTAATTGCTTTGATGAACTTTCTGCTACGGTACCTATATTTTCTACAAGTTTTTGTTCACCATTCCCGTGGCCTGGTATTGAACTCACAGCTCTTTGGGTCTAGTCACTGGATCTAACCAACGTCTTTATCCACTGAGCCATGTGTCCTTTTTTTATCCTGGCTGAAATTTTCGAAAAAAATCGGAGTTTTTTTTTTTCCTGTTTCAACGCGTTCAGTCATCGTTTTTCACGTTTCGGATTCTGATTTCAGACACTGGGAGAACTTTAGCAAAGGCTCACATGGATATTCCGGGATTAGCATATTCTACACCACCATCTTCTTCCCTCGCACTTCCCGACAGAGGAATTCCCTTCCTCTTACTTGTTTCCCTGATAGCTATAATCTTCAAATATTCAAATGCAATATCAATCGACATCTTCTGATGCCCTGATCTTTATCCCCGTCTTTCTCTATATCCTTTCCTCAAGCACCCCTCTTTACTCTTGCTCTCACTCTCTGTAATCTCTTGCGTACTAGTGGCACTCCCGCCTTACTTGGGGGGGGAGTACTTATATATATATATATATATATATATATATATATATATATATATATATATATATATATATATATATATATAGATAGATAGATAGATAGATAGATAGAGAGAGAGAGATAGATAGAGAGCTCTCTCTCTCTCTCTATATATATATATATATATAGATAGATAGATGGATAGATAGATAGATGGATACATAGATAGATAGATATATTTAAGTTCTATTTTTCTATCGAGCCCTGTTTTTTAAAAATAAAAACAAAAATACGAAAGAACTTCGGATTATTTACCTAACGTGTTCTTTCCTATTTTTCTCTATATTTGCACACACACACACACACACACACACACACACACACACACACACACACACACACACACACAGATATATATATATATGCGGCTTAGGTGTAGATTCTCCGCTTTAATAATAAAAAAGAAAAAGCCAACCCTTAACATTATTAACTACGAACAAGGCCAAAATGTGCTAACCGTATTCGGAAATTAAAAACATCCCTACTACACACTAAGACATACACATAATGCACACACTCAATTAAGCTGAAAAATTGAATCATCCTTGATAATGGCTAAAGGTATAGCCGAAAGCGCTTGGAACTACATAACATTTGGAGAGTTTTTATACACTGTTTGTCCAGAAAAGAAAGCTCTCGTTTGAACACAAGAAAAATTAAATAAAAACCATGACCATAGTACCTTGTCTGTCGTTTTTAATGAAACATATATATATATATATATATATATATATATATATATATATATATATATATATATATATATATATATATATATATCGAAAGCTTGTAGTAAAAAAAGACTTTATACAACTGGAATTTATAAACAGGTATCATAACATTCATCTACGGGTTCGAGGTTAATGTATTTTATTAAAAATTGTTTGCGAGAGCGATTCTTGCCATTTATATCATTAACTTCACTATCTGCTTTTTGTATGAATGTTTCCTGTAATGTAAATTGAACTGCACCACATACTTGATATATATATATATATATGTATATATAGCAGTTGCAGAGTGTCTATAAAGGTTTGATCGAAAAGCGACCTGTGTTCAACAAAAGTATAGTATTGTTCTGCGTACAGCATGTATCCTACAATAAACATTTTGCAACTCTGAAAGTCAGTTCTAGCCCAACCGCCTTCTTTACCTGAACTTTCAGCAATCCATTTACCTTATCGATTGGTGTAAAATTCTCTGAAGGAGAAGAATTTCTATAACAAAAACCAGTGGTTGTCGAAAGCATCATAGACTGCGGCATTTTAATCAAAATCGATCAAAGAATTACTTGATAAGTGGCAAAAATCATTTAAAATAATACAGGATCTCCATCTATAAAAAGCAGGATGTGTGTGTGTGTGTGTGTGTGTGTGTGTGTAACGAATGCATGGCCGCAATTTTCGACTGATTTGCACCAAAATTTACATGCACATGCGCCAAGTTAGCAAAAAGGCCAAGACCGACATTGCATTTCCCAACTCCCATCGATACTAGAAATAATCGATTTTTTCATGCTTCTACGGCAGTTTTCATGTAGTTTGCGGCCATTTTCTACTGGCCAGAGTGAGAGCCTATAGCTGGCTGCCACGAATAGGCAGGAAGATTCTATTGGCCAGCGTGAGAGCCAACAGTTGACTGACATGAATGTTAACTAGCATGCAAAAAAAATCAATAGCTGCATTCGTCACAGGTGGGAAAAATTTAAAACTGCATGGCACTTTACTCCAATTGGCTCATTCGCTTGCTTAAACTCAACGTTGATTCTGATTCCGCAGAACTGGGTTGTGTGTGAAAAATATTTGTTGTTAACATTCTTTTTTCATTCGGTTTTTTCCAGTTACGAGGCCTTTTTTAAAGCTGATCGTTTTGTGTTCATTTTGTTTAGTTCTTTTTTCGTAACAGATTTAATGTTTAGTATAGAGCTTTTGAAAAATTCGCAGTGTGAGATAGGCAAGAAGTAAGGCGTGTAGCAACATCAGCACGGCAAAGGGCACTCCTTTAAAGACAAGGAAGGGCAAAAATATTTTAAGTCAAGTGATAGCGATTGCTGTATGAGTCGTACGATTTTTTTAATCAAGCCTGGGCAACGCCGGGCCATGCTGCCAGTATGGTATATAATTACACTTTTTTTTTTTGAAGACCAATTTAACCAAAACAGAATTATTACTCAACCAAACAGTCATATCAGTCTTTGAATTTCTAGTAGTTCTGGTTCGAGCCGTGCTAGAAAACCCCAAAAAACCAACACAACGAATGTGGATTTTCAGGGACCATGAGTAGAAAAAATACTGGTACAATTTAATTGTGTTTCTTACTAAACTAATCTTAGTAAATATCGTCTTTTCATCTGTCACGATCGGGTAATGGAGAGAATCTCTCTCGGTGGACATTGTCTCAACTTATTACCAGCGATAAATTGCACCGACCAATTAAACACTGAAAAAGCCATTAGCCAGATTTGGCGGGGGTACATCGTGGGCGAGACATAAAATGCGAAACAATGGAGAGAGAGATTCATACTTAATTCTCAAGTGATGAAAGCAGCTGCAATAAGAATTGAAAGTTGATAAGACGATTTACTCAGGCTTTTACGGATTGGTCCATACCGGGGTTCTTTCGTTCCCTCTTCAACCTTTCTTTCTTTCTTACTTACTATCTATCTATCTATCTATCTATCTATCTATCTATCTGTCTGTCTGTCTGTCTGTCTTTCTTTCTTTCTTTCTTTCTTTCTCAGTGTGTTCATTATCTCTATCTATATCTATATCACTCTGTTCATATCTATCTATCTATCTATCTATCTATCTATCTATCTATCTATCTATGTTCCCATCTCTCTCCCTCTCTCTCTCTCTCTGTATATATATATATATATATATATATATATATATATATATATATATATATATATATCAGTCTGTCCCTATCTATCTATCTATCGATCTATGTTCCCATCTCTCTCTCTCTCTCTCTCTCTATATATATATATATATATATATATATATATATATCAGTCTGTTCCTATCTATCTATCTATCTATCTATCTCAGTGTGGTCATTATCTCTCTCTCTCTCTCTCTCTTTCTCTCTCTGTATCTGTGTCGCTCGGTTCATATCTATCTATGTTTCAAAAATGGTTAAAAGCTTGAGGATGAAATGGAACTAATGTCTTTAATTTAATTATAAAATTAAATTCGAAGCTTTTAGTTTCCATTTTTGAAACATGGTTATTACTGTGTAGCGAAAAAACATTTTAAATCAGTTAATTTATAATATATATATATATATATATATATGTGTGTGTGTGTGTGTGTGTGTGTGTGTGTGTGTGTGTGTGTGTGTTTATCATATAGCTAGAGCGTGTTTCTCTGCATCTTTGATTCTCTGTCATCGTCTTTTCATATAGTAGCAATTTAATCTTTATACATGTCTGACCCTCGGGCTAGATTCATTGATGAATATAAAAAAGAAAAAGACAAAAAAATCGTATTTCATCTGAGCCAATTTAAAGGTTTTTATGCAGAAGACTTTATTTTCGAGAGCCGAAAATGATCAAAATGTCTCGTCTTTCTCCGACGACCCACAGTCCGTTGTGTAAATCTGGAGCCTTTCGACACACAAAGCCGCCGAATAAGTGTTGATAACTGTACACGCCTAATAAATACATGTCTATATTTCGGAGATGACGTGTTGTAACTATTTACACTATTTGCATTGTTCGGACTGTTGACATTGTCTTTAGTGCAATATCCACTACATTTCGGTCTTTGTACGCTCCGGCCTTCTTCAGGATTTGACTATATTTTTGAGTTGCGGTAATGTAATTATTTACATTGTTTAAATTGTTTTGGCTGTTAGCCACAACTTTATTGCTACATTCACGACGTTTCGTCCGTTGTACGCTCCGGCCTTCTTCTGTCTAGATTTCTGAGATGAGGTATTTTAACTATTTACACTATTTACTTTGTTCGAACTGCTGTACTCACAACACGCTCATAGTTCTGGTTAATAATAATGTGGGAAAACACTGGAATAAAAGGTTTAGTGAAGAACAGGTTTAATCACTTTAGAGACATGGGTTATGAATACAGTAATAAAAAAATACCACAGTTTAGTTAGGCAATGCGACGACCATTCCTATGAGCAGACGTTCTACTCATAGCGGATGGACGAGTTCATCCACAATAATTAGGGTGGAGAAGGTCGGTCATCTTTCTACACACAAAATATTTATAATAATAATAATAATAATAATAATAATAATAATAATAAGAAGAAGAAGAAGAATAAGAATAAGAATAATAACAATCCAAGCCAACCGACCAGACATTGTTATTAAAGACCACAAACAAAAAAAGTGCCTCCTTATTGATATGGCAGTCCTTGCAGACTGCAATGTATCTGAAGATATTCAAAAAGCTGTCAAAATACAAGGACAATGAAATAAAATTTCAAAAATGTGGCACATGGGAACATCAACAATCCCTGTTGTAGTTGGAGCCCTTGGACTCGTTGGAAAAGATTCCAGTAGGCTGATTGAAGGGATCCCTGGAAGTCCATGCTTCAAAGAGATACAAAAATTGTTCTGACAAGTACAGCCCACACTTTACGAAGGGATTTATCTATGTAATTATTATTTTTTTTATTTTTTTTATTTTTGTCAGTGGAAAGTGTCATGATGCCATTTCTAACCTTAGGTCACTGAGCGGGACCCGGAAAGAAATGTGTAAACGCCAGATATCAAAGGAAATAATAATAATAATAATAATAATAATAATGATGATGATAATCCAGTTAAGGAATACAACTTTAACATCCTTAACTGGACCATAGCTGACATTAAGCGAATGAACGCCAAAACGAGAAATCTTCTTACTTGTAATAGGATACAGGTTCGATTTCTGTCAGAGGACGAATATTTTCCATGAAAATCTTTCCGACATTTAGGCCGGTAAATGTTGTTTAATACTGTTTATTATAAAAACAGATCATTTACTTAAATATTTGTATCTATAAAAAGAATGTTAAACATAAAAATGTCTTAAAATAATTGCCGGACTTTGTCCATTTCATAATGTGTGACGTCATTTGTTTACATTTGGATACGCTTTGAGCAGACATGAATGTACGTGAAAGATTCATGGAAGATTGAAGTTTATAAGCAGTAAATTCGATCTTGCCAACCGAACGATCATCAGTGGCCGAATCGGTTAAGGCACATTAGGCTATATGACGGTTCCGTATAGGATACAGGTTCGAATCCTGTCGGAGGACGAATATTTTCTATGATAATTTCTCGGATATTCAGGCCGGTAAATGTTGTTTATTATAAACAGAGCATTTACTTAAATATTTGTATCTATAAAAAGAATGTTAAACATAAAAATGTCTTAAAATATATCTCTTTGCAATACCGTTTATCCAATAGCGTGTTTTGTTGTAGTTTATGCCTGAATTGGTTCGACTTTAATTTCCGTAATTTTATTCTATGGAAGCATATCACTCTAAGATGGCCGCTTTCGCAGTCTTCACTTGGATCGGATTTACAATGTCTTTCTGATTCTCTGAAGATTCTTATATAATCCATCATTTAACCTGGCACAAACCAAAAATTGTGTGTATCGAAATTACTTCTTTCTTCTTTTATATGCCATATCCTTTCAGATCATGCCTCTCCCCAACTTCTTTTTGTTTTTTGGTGTTCTAGGTAAATTTTAAGAACTTTTTTCCCCTTTGTTCTGACATTTATTCAATAAACTCGTATCCCGTTAGCATCTTTTTGTTCCAATACGAAACAACGATAAAAGATTGCTTGAAGTCATTTTGGAGGAGGAGACAAGCAAAGTAGCTTCTTATAAACGTGAAAAATAATTTGCAATATCATATATATATATATATATATATATATATATATATATATATATATATATATATATATATATATACATGAACATGAAGTAAATATAATTACTTTTAATTGTATTACTGAATAGTAAATTGCAATAGCAATCTTATTCGTGTGTTTTCTATTTCCGCCATTTTTTTTTATCTAATTCATGATTAAATGAAGGAAAGAAAGACTGAGTCAGAACGAGGCTGAAATTCGGACGAAATTGGTCTTGTGATGAATTTCTAACTTTCATGCAATCACTTTTCTTTTGCTTTGCGTAAAATAATGACGAGGTTGAAAGTATTTTCTTCATACGCAATGTAGAAATTAATATTAAGAAGGAAAAAAAGTCAAGGGATTATGGTGAACATGAGATGTGATGGGCGGGGCGGGCAAAAATTACGAAATTAGGTGAATTTTTTCCCGTTAAAAATTGTGATTTTATTTTATTAAAAGAAAACATTATTTTTCATCGACATATATTGTTGTCCTGTCTACCGCCTATTCTTCTTCTTTTATCTTTATTCATTGTATTATTTCCTTCTTTCTTCAACTCATATTTTTTCTTCTTAAGAAATCTACATCTTATTTGCTTCTTCCTCTTTTTCATCTTCCCTTCTTTTTCCTTTGAGATATTTTTCTTCTTATTCGTTTTTATAAACACATTTTATTTCTTTTTCTTCCTGTTCTTTTTTCTGTATGAAGTCGCTCTTTTTCTTCATCTTCCTTTTCTTCTTCTTTTTCTTCTTCTTTTTCTCCTTCTGTATTAACTCACTTCTTCGTCTTTTTCTTCTGATTCCTTTCCTTCTTCTAAAATAAACAAACTCTTCTTCTTTTTCTTCTTCTTCTTTTTCTTCTTCTTTTTCTTCTTTTTCGTCTCCCTCTTCTGTAAAAACTCACTCTCACTTATTCCTTTCCTTCTTCTAAAATAAACAAACTCTTCTTCTTCTTCTTTTTCTTCTTCCTCTTCTTCTTCTTTATAGACTCACTCTTCTTCATCATCTTTTTTTATCATTTCACCTCATGTACGCAGGGGGGGGGGTTACAGACAGTGAAAGTGGGAGAAAAGACAATATAGCGGAGATTGCGGAAAGGAGAAAAAAGATGAACAGAATTCAAGAAGATAGAAGATGGCGACTGGTGCTGCATTTAAAGTTTTGAAGATTTTAGTATTCAGAGAATTAATCAAAGGGGCGTTCCTCAGTCGGGAAGTGTGAGAAAAGAAGCTGTTGGAGTAGAAGTGGCAGTTACATTTAACTATTTCAACAGTAAACGAGTGGGACCTAGATGCCAATCTAGCAGCACGCTTAAATTCATGTAGTCGAGGCAATAGGGAAAATAACTCGTCGGGTCATGAAAAGCCACGTCTCGTCGGTGAGCAAGCGACTGAAATTGAAATGCCTGGCCAGTTTTCATTAGATTATTGATTCTTTTTTGGATTTTGCTAATAATATCGAGATGAACAGCAGGAGCAGCAGACAAGATATGGAAAACAGTGGATCTACGTAAGTTGCTCGAAATCAATTGCTCGAAAAATAATTTCTCGAACTATCAATTGCTCGAAAGGCAGTTTGATCAAAACCTGTGGTTAAAAAAACTACATTGTTTCTAATATTTACTATAAGATAAAATAATACAACTAACGGAACAGTTAAAATTAAATAACGAGTACATTTATATAGAAGGTCATATTTTTTCTCGAAGGGCAGTTTGCTCGAAACCTGTGGTTAAAACAAATAAAACTACATTTTTTTTAACATTGCTTTTTTGTCATAGTTTAAAATAAAGGGTACATTTTTATTTTTACTGTTATTCTTCGTGATTTAAAAAGAAAAACTATTGTTGCTAATATTTACTCTATTAGTATGAAGTATTATATCCAACACTTCTTAAATATTCTTCAACATTATTTGTTGTGTCATAGTTTGATACAATGTTCTTTAATTGCATTGCACAGTCACGTGACTTTTTTCTGTCCTCACCTACGGGAAACAGTATTCAATGCACGGGTGAATGATAGATTTGTAAATATGCAAGATGGACTCGGACGAGAAAAATCTTCTGGCACGACACAGTGATCCAACTTTCCTTGCAGCAGATGCAGCTATTGATACGATGCAGTCGTGTCACTTCAAGTCAGTTGAAAACGTGAGGTCAAGCAGCCGCAATGAGTTGCTCTCCACGTGTCTAACATCAGCCATTATGATGGTTGGAAGGGAAGTTTCTCTGTGGTGGTTTAATGAAAGCGGGTTTCTTTTTGGTGACATTAAAATTTACAAACTATTTCTAGCCCCAGTTAACCACTGATTGGAAGTCCTTTTCAAGAGCAGCGGCCAGGTTAACTTTGTCAGTGCTGCCGGATTTGCTATTGGGACAGGTGTAAATGGTAGTGTCATCTGCATTAATGCCTACTGAAATTCGGACGAAATTGGTCTTGTGATGAATTTCTAACTTTCATGCAATCACTTTTCTTTTGCTTTGCGTAAAATAATGACGAGGTTGAAAGTATTTTCTTCATACGCAATGTAGAAATTAATATTAAGAAGGAAAAAAAGTCAAGGGATTATGGTGAACATGAGATGTGATGGGCGGGGCGGGGAAAAATTACGAAATTAGGTGAATTTTTTCCCGTTAAAAATTGTGATTTTATTTTATTAAAAGAAAACATTATTTTTCATCGACATATATTGTTGTCCTGTCTACCGCCTATTCTTCTTCTTTTATCTTTATTCATTGTATTATTTCCTTCTTTCTTCAACTCATATTTTTTCTTCTTAAGAAATCTACATCTTATTTGCTTCTTCCTCTTTTTCATCTTCCCTTCTTTTTCCTTTGAGATATTTTTCTTCTTATTCGTTTTTATAAACACATTTTATTTCTTTTTCTTCCTGTTCTTTTTTCTGTATGAAGTCGCTCTTTTTCTTCATCTTCCTTTTCTTCTTCTTTTTCTTCTTCCTTTTCTCCTTCTGTATTAACTCACTTCTTCGTCTTTTTCTTCTGATTCCTTTCCTTCTTCTAAAATAAACAAACTCTTCTTCTTCTTTTTCTTCTTCTTTTTCTTCTTCTTCTTTTTCGTCTCCCTCTTCTGTAAAAACTCACTCTCCCTTTTCTTCTTATTCCTTTCCTTCTTCTAAAATAAACAAACTCTTCTTCTTCTTCTTTTTCTTCTTCCTCTTCTTCTTCTTTATAGACTCACTCTTCTTCATCATCTTTTTTTATCATTTCACCTCATGTACGCAGGGGGGGGGGTTACAGACAGTGAAAGTGGGAGAAAAGACAATATAGCGGAGATTGCGGAAAGGAGAAAAAAGATGAACAGAATTCAAGAAGATAGAAGATGGCGACTGGTGCTGCATTTAAAGTTTTGAAGATTTTAGTATTCAGAGAATTAATCAAAGGGGCGTTCCTCAGTTGGGAAGTGTGAGAAAAGAAGCTGTTGGAGTAGAAGTGGCAGTTACATTTAACTATTTCAACAGTAAACGAGTGGGACCTAGATGCCAATCTAGCAGCACGCTTAAATTCATGTAGTCGAGGCAATAGGGAAAATAACTCGTCGGGTCAGAGTAGTTGTCATGAAAATATTTGTAGAAAAGACAGGGAAGCCACGTCTCGTCGGTGAGCAAGCGACTGAAATTGAAATGCCTGGCCAGTTTTCATTAGATTATTGATTCTTTTTTGGATTTTGCTAATAATATCGAGATGAACAGCAGGAGCAGCAGACAAGATATGGAAAACAGTGGATCTACGTAAGTTGCTCGAAATCAATTGCTCGAAAAATAATTTCTCGAACTATCAATTGCTCGAAAGGCAGTTTGATCAAAACCTGTGGTTAAAAAAACTACATTGTTTCTAATATTTACTATAAGATAAAATAATACAACTAACGGAACAGTTAAAATTAAATAACGAGTACATTTATATAGAAGGTCATATTTTTTCTCGAAGGGCAGTTTGCTCGAAACCTGTGGTTAAAACAAATAAAACTACATTTTTTTTAACATTGCTTTTTTGTCATAGTTTAAAATAAAGGGTACATTTTTATTTTTACTGTTATTCTTCGTGATTTAAAAAGAAAAACTATTGTTGCTAATATTTACTCTATTAGTATGAAGTATTATATCCAACACTTCTTAAATATTCTTCAACATTATTTGTTGTGTCATAGTTTGATACAATGTTCTTTAATTGCATTGCACAGTCACGTGACTTTTTTCTGTCCTCACCTACGGGAAACAGTATTCAATGCACGGGTGAATGATAGATTTGTAAATATGCAAGATGGACTCGGACGAGAAAAATCTTCTGGCACGACACAGTGATCCAACTTTCCTTGCAGCAGATGCAGCTATTGATACGATGCAGTCGTGTCACTTCAAGTCAGTTGAAAACGTGAGGTCAAGCAGCCGCAATGAGTTGCTCTCCACGTGTCTAACATCAGCCATTATGATGGTTGGAAGGGAAGTTTCTCTGTGGTGGTTTAATGAAAGCGGGTTTCTTTTTGGTGACATTAAAATTTACAAACTATTTCTAGCCCCAGTTAACCACTGATTGGAAGTCCTTTTCAAGAGCAGCGGCCAGGTTAACTTTGTCAGTGCTGCCGGATTTGCTATTGGGACAGGTATAAATGGTAGTGTCATCTGCATTAATGCCTACTCGGAACTAATTATATCAGGAGGATCAGAAAAGGCGTAGGATCCAGTAAATATCTTTAGTTTACACCCGAGTTCATGGGAAAAGATCTGGAAGCGAGGCCGTTCAAAATGACCTTCATCTCACGATTTGATTGAAACGATTGGATTAAATGAAACATTCGTTCTCTAATACCGTAGCCCCGAAGCTTACGTAGAGGACCAGCATGCTAAACCCTGCCAAAACCTTTGAGATATCTAGAGCCACAGCCCGAGCTTCGCCGTTCTTATCAAGAGCTTGAGATACATATTCAGTGATGACCATTAGCGCATCAGCGGTAGACCTGGCAAAACAGAAGCCATAGTCTTTCTAAGAGTGAAGGCCGTGAAAGGTAAGATGCATGACAACTTTAGTGTTGATTAAAGCCTCGAATACTTTGCCGAAAAGACTAATAGGGCGATAAGTTGGGGACCAGAAGGTTCTCCAGAGTTCTTAAAGACGTGAACTTTAAGGAGTGGAATGGAAGAAATTGCAAGGAAAGGACAAAAGGAATAATAAAAAAAAGAAAGAGAAAG